>JANHGC010001748.1:84623-98963 GCA_027560395.1 Boaedon fuliginosus
TTGGGGCAGTTTGGTGCAGAACTGAATTTTTCTATAGAGCACATACAAACCCAAGGCTCTGTTTTATATATATAGATGTATTTATATGGATCCTTGGGGGCTTTTTTTCTCTTTATGTTTAATTTAAATATATTAGTTATTTAATCAGTTATTTAATCAGAATATATTTTAAATGTATTTTTTCTCTTCTATGTATTTTCATAACTCAATATAGGTGACTATTTTTACAAGTTAGAGCATTGATCATCCTGCCTTAGCAATTAAATTGGCCGCTTTCTAACGTTTCAAAAAGGAATCTTGCCCTGTCCTATCTGAAGAAGTTAGAAAACCAGTTTAAGACCTTTTGTATTTCTAATATACAGCTCCAATTTTACATTTATCAATCCAGCTTGGGAAGTTTTTATTTATTTATTTAAATATAATATATATAATAAAAAAGGAAGCTTCTTTCTTATAAATTAAAAAAGACAAAAAAAGCTGTTATTTCAAATCAGAAGCAATGGTTTAAAAGGCAGTCTACTGAAGAGGAAATTTTTAAAGGCATTGTTAATTTAGACTGCCTACACTTTGGCAATCTTAACTCTAGTTCAACACAAATCCAGATTCTTTTAACAACCCTGAAATCCCTTGCCTCAGGATGGTGTCGGGGGCAAATGAATGGAACAGATAAATATACAAAAATTACCTCTAGTCGATTGATCATATTAGAAGCCAAGGAAACACAATCCATAAGAGTGGATTTCTGCCATGGCAAGACATCACTAAACTCTGTCCAAATATGTCACATGCCTGCCTCACCAGCTGTGGCACAAATTTGTTACTAAGAGCTTAGTGATCACAAATAGAAGCAGGTAACAATATTTGATCATTTTTAATCACTGTAACACAAACAAGACCTTATAAATATCGGTTCCTTTAACAGGTAGATCTTGTAGGTGCAGCCAGATTTCACAGTGCCTTGGGACTTGCCTCATTCCTTGCTGGGTTTGGAGTTATTATTGGACCTCCTATAGCAGGTAACACAATTGTCATTTTCTTTCCTTGAAAAAATAATTCTTCCAACCGTACAGTGTACTGCATTTTTCTTTCAAAATACAAACCGTAATGTGACTTCTTTACATTTAGGAAAAATCCTATCAAAAGTGTAAAGAAAGGGAAAATAAAAGTACCTGTGTACAATTTGGCAATGTAGTACTTAGTGTTACATTATATGTTTTAAATATCTATCTACCGTTCCCTCATTTCATCACCCATAAATCTATTTCTAATAGCAGAGATTTCTTTCTGTTCATAAAATGCCAGGTATGTTGACAGTGCTGTGTAAAGAATAATAGCAGAATATATCATCCACAATTACTACAGACAAGAAATCATTACTTTCCTTATTTCTTCACTGCTCAATTCCTTCTTGTACTAAACTTATCTTTTTTTACATTATAATTTCCTTTTAAACTTTTGTTAATAAATATCAGAGCATTATTCCTTTCTACTATTATAACATTACCTCCTTGTAGGTCTAAATGAGTAGTTTAGTTCCTCAAAAAAACCTTATCGGCGTACACAACAGCCAAAATCTATATCTTAAATATCTGTCAGCCAAACAGATGCATCACTGAAATTATGAAAAAAGAGTTGAAAGTCCAGGTAAACTACACAGACAGATTTTAGCTTCTATGTTTGTAAATTAAGGATAATACTTTTCAGCCTTTATAGTATTTAAGCCATAAAGATTGTAAAAGGCTGTGAAATTCTCAAATTTCATTTTAGATGACATGACCTATGTCAGTGGTGGCAAACCTTTTTAAGGTTCCGTGCCAAAAGTGTGTGCACATGCGCACACGTGTGTGGCTGCATGCCCCTGCACCTCCTCCACGCGTGCACACCCGCGCACCCTCCCCATCCATTTTACTGCATTTAGAAGTACAGCTGAGCAACGTGAAAAGCACAAACAACTGTGCTGTGGCTCTGGGGATTGCATGCGCATAAACACAGGGGCAGGGGAGTGCACCCATGGGTGGAGGGGTCATGTGCATGCATGCACGATCCCCAGAGCTGCAACACAATTGTTCACGCTTTTCACGCTGCTCAGCTGTGCTTCTAAACACAGTAAAACCGAGCACCATGGAGAAGGAGCGGGTGGGCAGGCCCACTTGAAGTCTTCACGGCAGGGATGGCTCCACATGCTACTTCCGGCATGTATGCCATAGGTTTGCTAACACGGTCCTATGTGGTAAGGGAATTAATTCCCTTTTTTTAGGATTTTTTAAAGCTATTATAATAGAAGCTCAAAGCCAATAACGCAATTTAACAATCTAAGGGAAACAACAGTTGTTAAGAATGAGGAAAATAAGGAAAGGATGCAAGTTTTGATAAAACCAAAGTCGGCTGATGAGGAAACAGGAAGAAAATTTTATTGAATTAGACCAGGAATAGGAAATTAACCAGAGAAACTTTGTAATAGAAAGGCAGAAAGAGGATAGAGAAATTGTACAGGTTCTACCTGGAATCTTTGCATCAGTCTTCACTGTGAAAGATGTTAATGCGGGACCCACACCTGAAGCATATTCTAGGGAATGGGCCAGGGACTGCCTCTGAAGAGCTGTGCCAAATAGAAAAAATGTAAGCAGTTTTAAAATTAATACATTAATAACTAAATGACAACATAATTTAGAGTTCTTGAAAAACTTCTGGTAAATTATTGTGGGTGTTAAGATTTAAATCTGTTTATTAGCCCTTCCTTAGCAGCTAGCAATAAAAATGGTAAAACCAAAGCCGTCTTCCTTTTTGGGGTATAATCCAGTTGTCAAAGTGGATACTGAGAAGTACTAGTGAGACAGAATTCATTTCCAGAAGACAATCATTGTAAAGTTTTAATGTGTTTTATATTGCAATTGTATCCATGCATCCTAGCTACCTAACAGGGATTAATAGTATACACTGGATGTAGATTCAGTGATTCAAGATAATGAAACCTAAAGCAGAAGAACTTTTAAAAAATGAAATCAAACTACATGGTTATATACTTTGAGCCTAACAAAACCTACCGTATTTTTCGAAGTATAAGACGCACCGGAGTATAAGACGCACATTAGTTTTTGGGGACCAAAACAAGAAAAAAAATCTAGGTGATTCACTTGCTTTCATCCAGCCTCTCATTTGTGCCATACTCACTCACTCTCTTTCTCTCTCTTTCTGTCTATCACTCACTCCTTTTCTCTCTCCCTGTGTGTGTATCTCTCTCTCTCTATCTTCTGGAGGTGGGGGACATGAAAAACGGGCCTGTTTTTGGCCTCCTGAGGCATCTGCATACCCTGGGAACTCCCTCCCTCCCCCAGAAGCATTCTAGAGGCCAAAAATGGCTCATTTTTTGTCCAAAAATTGCCATTTTCATCCGGTTTTTGGCCTCTGGGGTGGGGGGAAGTGAACAGCAGGGCATGCAGATGCCCCAGGAGGCAAAAAAGGCGGTGAAAATGGATCATTTTGAGGCAAAAATTAGCTGTTTTTAACCAAAGGCAGGGCATTTTCACTCGGTTTTTTTGCTTCCTGGGTCATCTGCATGCCCTACTATTCACTCCTCCCCCGCCCCCAGAGGCAAAAAAACGGATGAAAATGACCGTTTTTGGCCAAAAACTGAGCCATTTTTGGCCTCTAGAATGCTTCTGGGGGAGCGAGGGAGTTCCCAGGGCATGCAGATGCCCCAGGAGGAAAAAAAAACGAGCGAAAACAGCCTAGCTCACATTTTCGGCCTCCTATATTCAACATTCAGAGTATAAGGCGCACCCAGATTTTCACCCTCGTCTAGGGAGGAAAAAGGTGCATCTTATACTCCGAAAAATATGGTACATTCTTAAAGCAGTCGAGGCTTAACTGCAAAGATTTTCACCTGAGGTAAACATTTTGTTATAATATACACTGGAAGTTAAACATGAACACTGGATTTAATAGAAAAAGAACTGAGAACAAAATGGCAAGTATTGTTTTAAATAATTCTGTAGGTGACATCATTTGGTATAATCTGGAGACATTTCAGAAGGTATTTCATAGTCCTGAAACAAACAGAAAAGAGTAAGTGAAATAATCAGAAATACTATGATCATGTCTATATACACTATGTTAAGGCACTTGAGACTTCAAAAAAAGAATAGGGTCAGAATTTCATATGCATATTCAGTAAATGTGCATATTCTTTCATCTGTAATATTTGAGCTCATTCAGTGCGTTATCTGCTGTAGATTTAAATTAGAAAAAAATCATAGTTTAAGGCACAAAATATTTATTTATTTATTTATTTAGATTTATACCCCGCTTCTCTTCCCCAGTCAAGGAGAACTCGAAGCGGCTAATAGCTAAATTCAAGTTTGAATCTACATTTTTATGAAAAGCAGATAGATATTAAGCCTTGAGCGATTAAAAGAATTTGTTCAGACACTGCTGTGTATGAGAATTGGAGAAATGGGGGGGGGCTATTTTCTGCATACAGGAAACATCTATATGGCTCTTATTTTAATGAAGAGAACTAAACCAGCAAGAATCTTACGATCCCTTAGTAATCCAATTCATACATGTAATACATAGAAGCACCACATAAGTGTGAATCAATAGAAGTAGGTTTTCAGGCAGGATCTACTCCAGAATGCTTTAAATATGAGCCATATTATTTCAATGTGGGAACAAGCCCTCTGGTGGTAAATTTTAATAGTTTGCCAGAACAAGAAAATCCTCCACAACATAATTGCTATGGGATCATGGGGATTTATTCCCAAATAACCATGTGAACACCAATGGGATCTCACCAAATAAGAGATCACTTGGTTCTATAAATGTTAGGGGTGGGATAATAATGCATTACTTCTATGGATTGCTATACTTTTTCAAAAGATGTGTTTTTTCCATTTTCAAAATTATTAATACTTAGAAGTCTGTGGGGCATCATATTAAAGAGTATAACCACGATTCATTCTATATACATTACATAAAATTCACCAAAATTAAAATGTCCTTACATGTGGGGGTATAAGAATGTTTACTCTGAACACAAGACTTCTGCACCACTCAAGTACTCTTTAGCTCAATACTATTGCAAAAAGCCCTCATCTCTTCTTTGCTGTCAAACGTGGGGTTCAGTAGCAGAACCTAAAATATAGATTGAGCAAGCAGAAAAATTAACAGGCTGGTGAAAGAAAAACTGAAATAGATTATTAGTTAATAAACATGCCATGAAGAAATATTAAAGGAATGAAATATATTTAACCTTGGAATAAGACATCAGCTCCTGCAATTTAAACCAATTAAGATAGATTAATATATAAAACATAATTTTTATTGCCACTTAGGTTAAATGATACAAACGCAGTATTGTTGAGGTACCTACATGGTTTTTAAAAGTGTTGCATTAGTAATGATATGAAAAGAGAACTACACCAAATGAGAATGATTTAATAACCAAATCCTGCTGTTCCTCTTACTTACAGGTTGGCTGTATGATTACACACAGACATATGCATGCTCCTTCATTTTGACTGGTATATGTTTCCTTGTTTCATCCATTTCATTATTCTTGGAACCTTTAGCCCAAAAATGAAGACAAGAAAGTTGAATCCACTATATAACCAGACAAAATTCTGCAATTTTCCAAAGCTTGATCTTGTAGAAATTATAAATTTTCAACAATAAACTAATTATGGGGCAGTGGCTACAAGGTGTCTTTCAAAAATATTAATATTCTGCATGGCTATAAGCTGCACTGTGACTATACATTTCGATATCGTTGCATGTGGTTAAATAGAAGCTGCTCAGCTATGTTATGGATGCTTTAATTTGATTCCTGCAACCATCAGAGTCTGAGTGCCAAAAATGGCCTCTTTGAATTATTGTTTCATTTAACAAAATGTGTTCGAGTCTGAAAATTATTGCAGTTATCATCCAAAGCAAATGGAAAGGTTAAATTAGACATCCCTTCTCGTATCTTGACAGCTGCTTGATCAATATCCCAAAATAGAGGAACAAGGGAGATGCAGGTTTAAGTATAACATCACTATATGTAGAAACTTACACAGTATCACTCTTTGTCAGTCCAATCTATCTCATAGGAGTGGTGGGGATAAAATGAAGAGCTATCTTCATGTAAATTGTCTGGATTTTCTGGAGAAATAGCAGGATAAAATGCTAACTATCAGTTTATTCATATTAGCAAATCATCACTCATTTCAAAATAAGCACACATAAAATATCAATTCTTCTTTTAGAGGGCAAAAAAAACTATATTCTGAGAATTAAAACAAGATCTCATTTTTGCAAAAAAGAAAAAACTTCCTCCCCATAATATCAGACCAAATAAGGAAGCAAGTTTTGTAATTTACCAGTTTTTATATTTAATACAGATAGTCCTCAGCTTACCGCCACAATTGAGCTCAAAATTTCTGTTAAGCAAGACAATTAAGTGTGTTTTGCCCCATTTTACGGCCTTTCTTGCCACAGTTAAGTAAATTAATGCAGTTAAGTTAGTAACACGGTTGTTAAGTTAATCTGGTTTTCCCATTGACTCTCCTTTTTAGACAGTCCCAAGTGCTGATCACATGACCTTGGGACACTGCAACTATCATAAATCCATGTCAGTTGCCAAGCTTCTGAATTTTGATCATGTGACCATGGGGATGCTGCAACTAACATAAATGTGAGAAATGGTCATAGGTTACTTTTTCAATGCTGCTGTAACTTTGAATGGTCACTAAACAAATTGTTGTAAGTCGAGGATTAACTGTACATTGAGGTTTTTACTGTATCTAAGAGAAAAGTTTGGGAACGGAAAGTCATTGGCTTTATCTCCAACAAGGAATATTCATCCAAAAGTAAAAAGAAAACCTTTGAATTATTATATGAATGTGCCTATCTTACATGTTAAAAAGTTTATATAATAGGATTGCATTTGTTCAGATCTGAAAATCATTGTGTTTGTTACATATATGTGTGTATAACTTATATCACTTCCTAATATGTGTTTGAGGCATGACACAAATTGGGGAGAACGGGAGAGAAACTAAGCTGTTATGGAGATATATACAGTGGATATAAAAAGCCTACTTCCCTGGTTGAAATGCCAGTTTTTTGAGATGTAAAAAAAATCAGACGACAAATTACTTCAGAATTTTTTCCACTTTTAATACAATCTATAAGCTGCACAACTGAAAAACAATTAAGTCTTTTAGGGGAGAAAATAAAAATAAAATACTTACAATAAAATGGTTGCATAAGTGTACACATCTTTTCAGAAATAGGGCTATGGCTGTGTTCAGAATTAAGCAATTTCATTCAACATGATGCTGAATGGTCATTTACATACTTGTACATACAAGTACATACATGGGGGTACATACTTGTATATACCTGCCATCAATTAAAGTGACTCTGATCAAGCCCATATAAAGTTCAGCTGTTCTAGTCAGATTAGTATGTTTTCTTTACATCTACTCAGTTGCCTCTTACAGCAAAAGCCATGGTCTGCACAGACATTACAAAGCATCGAAGGGATCTTATTGGAAAGTATCAGTCAGAAGGGTACCACTTTTTTCCAGGCATTTGATATACCATGGAACTACAGTGATGACAAGTCATCAGCAAATAGAGAAAATATCGCACAGCAGTGAGATTACCAAGAACTGGATGTCCCTCTAAACTTGATGAAAAACAAGGAAACTGGTCCAAGAGGCTGCCAAGAGACCTATAGCAACAATGAAGGTTAAAAAGGAGTCCTTGTGGATTTTATTCCATTAATCGTTGCTGGCTATAGGGGGCAGTACTCATCTTCATTTTAAGGCCATTGGGCCAGAGCTTTCTGAAGACATTTCCAAGGTCATCTGGCCAACATGACAAGACAGAATGCTCTTATCTTCCCACCAAAATGGTACTTATGTCAAGACCCGAGCTCCACGCGACAGGGTGAGCCCTCATCCTCACCCAGCTCCCACAAACCTGGCATTAAAGGAGCTGCAGAATTTCTGGAAAGTACTGGTGGTGTACTAGATGTCAAAATCATCTTCCGTATTCTTATGTCTGGGCTGTGGGGTAGGGTGGCAAGGCAGAAGTCTTTTCTTTACCAAGAAAAAACATCCAAGCCGGGCTACATTTACAAAATCCTATTATCAAGTGTAACGAAAGCATGTGGGAAAATATGCTATGGTCCTGATGAGATCAGGGTTGAACTTTTTGGCTGTAATTGCAAAACGTATGGTGTAAAAACAACAGTCCGCATCAGTGTTGTTTTTGTACACTGTACCCAGTGTACGTGGTGGTGGCGGCATTATGCTTTGGGGCTGCTTTTCTTCAGTTGGAACGGGCTTTAGTCAAGATGGAGGAAATTATGAACAGTTCCAAATATCAGTCAATTTTGGCACAAAAACCTTCAGACCTCTGCTAAAGAGCTGAAGATGAAGAGGATTTTCACCTTTCAGCATGACAATGACCCAAAGCATATTTCCAAATCAACAAAAGAATGTCTTCCCCAGAAGATGATCAAAGTTCTGGAATGGTCCAGGAACTGAATCCAATAGAAAATCTGTAGGGTGACCTGAAGAGGGGTGTGCACAGGAGATGTCCTAGCAATCTGACAGATTGGAGCACTTTTGCAAGGAGTGGAGAAAATTCCCATGCTCCTACCTCAAAAGACTGAATGCTGTCATAAGCTCAAAAGATACTTCAATAAAATATTAATTTAAGGTACACTTATGCAACCACGTTATTGTAGGTGCTTTATTTTTAGTTTCTCCTCTAAATGGTTTGTTTTTCAATTGAATAGCTTATAAAGGTAAAGGTTCTCCTCGCCAATACGTGCTAGTCGGTTCCCAACTCTAGGGGGCGGTGCTCATTTCCGTTTCAAAGCCAAAGAGCCAGCACTATCCTAAGATGTCTCCGTGGTCATGTGGCCGGTATGACTAAACGCCGAAAGTGCACGGAACAGTTACCTTCACACCAACGGTGGTCCCTATTTTTCTTCTTGCATTTTTTACATGCTTTCGAACTGCTAGGTTGGCAGAAGCTGGGACAAGTAACAAGAGCTCACTTCGTTACGTGGCACTAGGGATTTGAACCGCCAAACTGCCTACCTTTCTGATCAACAAGCTCAAGTGTCCTAATCACTGAGGCACCGCATCCCCTTATGCACTTACGCAACCACATTATTGTAGGTGGTTTATTTTTATTTTCCCCTCTAAATGGTTTGTTTTTCAATTGAACAGCTTATAGTTTATATTAAAGGTGGAGAAAATCTGAAGTGGTTTATCTAGCTCTGTTATTTTTTACATCTCACAAACCTGGTATTTTAACAGGTGTACAGGTAATCCTCAACTTACAAACACAATTGAGCCTAAAATTTCTGTTGCTAAGCAAGACAGTTAAGTGATTTTTTGCTCCATTTTATGAGTTTTCTTGCCAGTTAAGTGAATCAACAAGCCTGGTTGTTAAGTTAGTAACATGGTTGGTAAGTAAATCTGGCTTCTCCACTGATTTTGTCAGGTCACGAAAGATGTTCAGATAACCCCGGGACACTACAACTGTTATAAATATGAGTCAGTTGTCAAGTGTCTGAATTTTGGTCACATGACAATGGGGATACTGCAACAGTCCTAAGTGTGAAAAACGGTCGTAAGTCCCTATTTTCAGTGCTACTGTAATTTTGAATGGTTACTAAACAAGTTGTTGTAAGCCGAGGACTATCTATATATAGTTTTTATATCTATTGTACTTATATCTTATCAGTTTTAATATAAAAAGAATCTGCTAACAGATAATAGGAAATATCTGTGCCTACCTTATGCAATTTGGATAAACATTACCAATTGTAGCTGTTTTACAAATTCATTGGGCTGGAATTTTCAAGTGAACACAGCCACTGACCAACACAGGCCAATGGCTAGAAAAGTAAAATAGTCATTATCTAAGGTTCTATCCACTATTATCCTTAAGATCATTTGCCTAAACTAGGAAGTATGGAGCATGTGAAATAGGCTTTCTACTTAGTGAATAGAGCTTTTTCACACTGAACCAGCATAACAGATTTATTAAATCTTGCATCATGTTATATCCTTTTCATACTTACATTTGTTGTGAAGTTTTTAGAAAAAAGTGCCAGAGTTGATGACACTTTTCTATTCGTATATTTAATGTTTCCAGTTGGAATCTGATGTACACAGTTGTTTTCTTGTGTCATGTGTGTTGTTTGCTTGGTTGGTTACAACTGCTAATTTCTGACCAATACAAGAACATATTTATACTCTAGTAGGTAGCAATCTCATTGCTGCAACTGCATGTGAAAACAGTAGAATGTATTATTTTTATCTGATGGCAATAACAGTTAAAGGAACATAGCCCTTCATTCATTTATGGTGGTTTCTCATATGTTCAACAGTTTCTTTTCAGTTTCAGGCTTAGCTCGTTATCTTACTTGGCTTTTGGCTACTATCTGGCTTGTTCAACATCCCAATGTGCAGCTCTATGACTGATGGCATTGATTAAGAGTGCCTACCAGTTTCATTTCCCTAAAACTGAATTATAACGATGCAAAATATTTGCTTACATCATCCCACTCCTCATTCCAGACTTATCATTTGTTAAGCTTAAAAGTTGTTTATTTGCTGGTAAAAGCCCCCTTTGAATGAGAATCTTCTCCCAAGGCATACAGAGATAAAAACAGAGTACTGAAATGGGTCCCAATATTAACAAAATGAATTGATTAAACGTACCCAGAAAATACCTGATCCATCTACAGATTGTTTTACAAACATAGCAAAAAATATAGCTGGTTCCTCAGCTTTTTCAGCATAAATGTGTTCCTCTTTAACAAAAGGGAAATAATCTTGATTCCAAGCATGCCAGTGTGAAGAGTGGTCATCAAGGAATTTATGTCAGCTGAAATTCTGCTCTAAGTCTAAATAACCACTATGAGATTTGTGCTTATTTATGAATATTGCCACTTTTCCATGCAGACACTGCAAAAAGCATTGTTTCAACTTGTCAGTGTGTTTATATGATCTATGATATTGTAAGGATTGTATATAAACTTTAGAATCACCAATTCCCAGTTTTCGTCAGAATGGGAAGAAAAATACAAGTCATCTGCTTTTTCTTATATTTACTATAACTAATTGCCTAAGATGTCATCCACAGAATAAGTCAATTCTGAACATTATTTTCTGCAGTGTTTTAGCTCTAGAATGGTTCTTTAAATCAAATGAATGAAATACAGTACCAAGATGCACTGAAGTGACATCTTCTTCCTGGCTCTTTCCTTCTTTTCAAATCTGCTGCAGCTGCACTATCACATTCACTGGAAAGGTTAAATGTTTAATTAGTGGGCATTTTCACCACTCTCCCACCATAATGTACCTTAGTCTTCACTGCTTTCTACAGACTTTAAACACATATTATGCAGGGTCATTCTCAGATTGTCTGCCAATTGTGAGGCCTATCTCTAAAGAATACCTTGATGTTCAGTAAATATATTGCTTAAGTAATGAATAGGATGGGAATTTATAATATAAAGTAAAATCAGTAAGCATAGTTTACCAGCATTATCATTCCAATTCCATTTGCTAGATTGACTGTGTTCAAACAGGCCATTTGTTGGTTAGATTCCAACTCATTCTAACATAAAATCATTAACATAAAGAAAAATTTTGTGAAAAAAATAAGCGTGACTGAGTGATAATTATATCTAGGATAGTGATTACGGTTCTCTGTAGTATCTCATACCAACAAGTTATCAATGAACATAATGATGTCCATACACAATTCCTTTACTATACTTACGATCAAAGATTATCAAGATGGAAGTATCATTCGTTAAAGTGGCCTAGAACTTTGTTTTGTCAATGTTTATAAACTGTCCCACTCCTCAAGATGCAATCTTTTGCTATGCTTAGAATCAAGGTACATGAACAATTCTCTGAAGCTGTATAATGCTTTGGATTTGATTTTAAAAAAATATCTCAACGCATGCAAGGCCACAAATGTAACAGCAGTCTGCAGTCGTTGTTTTCAGTAGCCAGCTTTTTCCATGACTGAACAATCCTAAAGACATGGCTGCTTTTCATTCTCTTGTGATCCAAGTTGTTTTTTCCAAACTGAACCCAAAGAACTGCAAATCCCTACATTCCTGAAAGCATCAGCAAGAAAGGACTCAATGTATGAAGTAGAAGAAGAAATGATGCCGGCAGTTATTCTTTCATAATATGGCACACCTCTAATAGTGATTTGTTTAAAAATATATCAGGCTAAGTTTCTTTTTCCTTTTCTTTGCCATATACCAAAAACTACAGGATTGCATATTTGATTGCTGCTATAAAAGGTAATTCTTAACTGAAAATATGAATATAGGCCATACTGTTCATATGCGACCACAGTGTCACACCATGAGATACACTTAGAAAGATTATTGAAAATAAAATGTCAAGTTTCATAAAAGACTTATGATCTATTTTAGAATATAGTCCTCATTTAACAGTCACTTAGCGACCATTGTAATTTGAAGCTATGATGGACACCCTCCCCCAAAGGCTTATTTATGAAATGGTTCCGGAGTTCCAACAGTGGCACCTCCCGCTGGTTACAGCATTCCAGTCACACAATTCATGTTTTTTTCTGGTGTCTGGCCTTTTTCTATTCACATCCCTAGGGACTGTGAGCTGGATTAGAGAAAAAACAAGGCTTTCTCCATCCCCTAACGATCACTGCAGATTCTGTTTTTCTGTTACTGTTAATAGTAAACTAGCAAACTGTTCCCCACTAATCAATCACATTGATAATACGGCCGGCAGGAAAATGCTTGTGGAGATTCTCAGTCATCTAGGTCATGGTAGTCCTAAAGATGCTTTTCCAAAAGGAAACTTGAATGGAACCATTCCCTGCCATTTGATCAGAACTGAAGAAGCTTCTTGAATAATAAAATGTCTTCAAGGAAAAAACAAAGTTGACTTTTGAAAAGCATCTTTGGGATACCAGTAGGCAAACAGAACCAAGGGTTTCTTGTGGTCCATAAGCTGTGGGCTATTCCTCCTTGGAATGAAATACTTATCTATAAAACAAAAAATCTAAAAGGAGTGCTGGAGCAATTGGTCTTTATCCTTCTCAATTACTTGGAATCGTTTCCTGAAGTTGAGAAGATTTAGAGCTACACATAAAAATATTTAACATATGGGTGTTTCTATAATATGATGGCAAAGGATTGGTTTAGATTCTTTTTGAGAGTACACATAATATTCTAAATTTTAATCACAATTATAGATTCACATAGCATTTATTATCTATATTACTGATAATAATCTTTAATACACTATGTTATAACATGATTTTTCTTTACATGGAAGATTCTATAATCTGTTTAGTCATATGCAAACCAGAAGAGTCTAAACTCATGGTAAATTGAATAAATGTGCATGTACTCTAGTCTTACACACAAAAATTATTTTATGTTTCATTGAACCACTCAGAATGCATCTCATTAACACAGTCACTTGAACTCAAACCCATGCTCCAATCTGAGGTATCCATATTCATTTTGATTCTGAGCTATTGATTTCTCAACTACTCCTTTCAAGTTGGGGATAATACCATTAAATTACCTAGATAAAAGAGAAGAGTTTATCTCTTTGGTAGATATCATCAAATACCACCTTTATACCCTGAAAAAAGTACAGTAATAGTAAAATACAAAACTGAAAGTTGATCCTAAAGCTAAGCTTCCCAAACTTGGGGCATTCCAGATGTGCCCATCCTGACTGGGAATTCCAGCACATCTGGAAAGCGTCAGATTGTCCTAGGCAGAAATCCCATAAGTACTGATACCTACAATTAAAACTCAGTATATAAAAAAACTAAACTTTTAGATGGCATTTATTAACCTGGGCTGGCATGGATCCAACTAATAAGATGCTTCCCAATTATCCTCAATCAAATACATCAGAATCATGATGATTATAAGGACTTATTTCATATTAAAAATAATTCTCAAGCCAAACTTATTTTCCCTTTTTTCCTGAATAGCAACAGCAATAGCACTTAGACTTATATACTGCTTCACAGTGCTTTACAGCCCTCTCTAAGCGGTTTAGTGTCAACATATTGCCCCCAACAATCTGGGTCCTTAGAATAATATAGATAGCATAAAGAATGTGGTTCTTGACCAATTATAATTTTCTTCCAGCAAATATTTTACAGTGTTTTTTTTATTTTAATTAAAGTGCAGCTTAACCATAACCCAGTACTGAACTCTAAATCAGTGTTTTTCAACCTTTTTTGGGCAAAGGCACACTTGTTTCATGAAAAAAATCACGAGGCACACCACCATTAGAA
>JANHGC010001748.1:99063-116747 GCA_027560395.1 Boaedon fuliginosus
AAATAAGAAAACAAAGGGGACTTGTACTATTTTTGTCAGGTAAAGGGGAGATATATACGTATTATTATTCTTTTTTTTATATATGGATATATTAAAGTAAGAAATTGTTTTAAATAAGAATTATGGTTGTAAGAAAAGAATATAAGATGGAATTGAAAATGTTTGTGATCCCTGAAACACACAGCTGAACATAATATATGTTTTATAAATCTGAAAACAATAAAAAACTTTTTACAAAAAAAAAAAAAGAAAATACAGAGAGCCAGTTAGATCTGGTGGTTAAGATCCTGAACTAGGAGCTGAGAAACCTGAATTCAGACACAGGAACTGAGTAACATTGGGGAGGGAGGAAAGGAAAAGGAAAAGAAAAAGAAAGGAAGGGCAAACCATTCCTGAAAATATTTAATTTAATTTAATTTAATTTAATTTATTGGATTTATACCCCGCCTCTCTTCCCCAATCAAGGGGAACTCGATTGCCTGGAGATCTTAAGGATGTATCTATGTGATGACCACAAAACAAGGCTAAATCAAAGGCCAAAAACAAAAACAAAAACCAAATACATATAAGCCAGCTGAGTGACTTTGGGTCAGGCATTCTCTCAGCCCAATCCTCCTCACAGGATTGTTATTGTGGGAAAAATATAAGGAAGGAATATTATGTAAATTGAGTTACTTAAAAGGGAATAAATGTGGGGTAAAAAAGTTTAATAATTTTATAAACTGCAACCTGATCTATTTTCCTAAATACTTCAGATTCATTCAGAAATGAAGATACCTTTATGACTGAAAATTTAAGTATATAATACATGGAAAAGTAGAAATGAACAGACACACAACACACTGTGCAAAGTATCTTGGTAAGTACCACTGAATCCTTTTTACATCCCAAAGGTATAAAATGCATTCAGTGGTACTTGAATGTCTTGGTACCTAGACATGTCCTGACAGTGGTACATTTCCATTTGCCTTGCTTGAAAACTTAACACCAAGATTATCATTCAGGCTCCTGGAGACAGTAACGTAGTAAGTAATGCCCTTGAAAACACCAGGGATTTGACTGAAATGTTCAACCTGTACAAGGATGCAAATTTAATTTAGGAATATAAGCAAGGAATTTTCTTCTTTTCCTATTTATAATTTGATTCGGACCCCACCCTACCATACTAAATAGTGATTGGCTTTAAATGAACAGCTATGTATTCTCTGCTCAGATCAAATGTAATTGTGTAAAACTATACAGTTGTATTCTTTATTTCTTTCCTTTCTTTCTTTCTCTTTCTTCCTTTTCTTTTTGCACAATTCAGTCTGGTTCACATAAGAAATTACCCAGGATAAAACATCCGACTCTACAACCACTGGATATTGTGCATTTATGTATTCTTCTCTTGAAATTATTCATATACATTTTCACTGCTGTAACAGCTAGACCTTTTTTTTTAATGAAAGCAGAAATATTTGGGATCTTGCTTTCTCACATACCTTTCAAAAATTCTACCTGTAGGATTACTGCATCCTCACTATGAATACTTTCTTATCATATATCAAATCCTATACTTCCATTATGTGTGATAAACCTTTACATATAATACATCTTTAAACTGGAGATAATTCTCCAGTTAGATCCAAATTTAAATTCTTTGACCAGAATAAATGAAATCAATTTGATGCAAATTAATCAGGAATAAAGACCCACTAAGGGGGATTTTATCTAAATATGCTTGCCTGGAACCAAAGTATTTGTAAAAATACTTGCAAAGATATAAAAATGCAAAGATATCCTTGAACCAAACCTGGTTCTATCCCAGTAACTGCAGAAACTATCCCAGTAATAGCATAGTTTCTAGCAACCATATCATTATCTTCTGGGATGCCTTTTGAATTCCTGGTTTAACCTGAAGCCCTATTTTCCTGGTGATATCCTATTTAACTTCTGCCAATTATCAGCCATAATTCCTGATCAATTAATTTTTACATGTTACATTCAGGAAGGCTCCCCTCCACCCAATCTAAGCATAGGTGGGATAAAATAATGGAGGAAAATCTTAGGTCCATTGTTAAATTAGTGCAGAAAAGTTAACTTCATTTGCCAGTCTAAAAAAAAAGACTATGGACACAAAGTCAATCATTGCATGACATACATCAATCATAGAATGCCCAGATCTTTGCTTTTGCATGATCCCAAGAATGCCTGTAGAAACATTTAATACTAGCTAACCAAAACATCTCATTTTATATGAACTAGAGATTCTGACTGAATATGAATTCTAAATATTTCTGAAACAAGCCAATTCAAAACACAAGTTGATGTAGTATAATTAATGCAAACATCAGAGCATTCAGTGACTAACTACAATCTAACTAAAAGCTATACAAACCTATTTTCCTAAAGAATGTATTATAATCCCAAGGCTTCATAAATCATGCATACTACAAATCTTGGTTTATCATGACGTTAAATGTAGTCAGAGTAGCTATCTTTGTAGTTCATTATGTTGAAACATGAATTTTACAAGGATTTAATGCAAAACTATTTTCCAAAATCTTCTTTAAGACTATACCTATTACAGTACACAAGTCAGAAAAACAAAGTTAGGTTTGTTATATTCAGTAGAAAATGGAGAAATATTAAGGGTTATGTACTATTGCAGAGTATGTCTTGATAAGGGGCAATATTTCATTTAGATTTGCCTTGTTAATGAAATACTCACTGTCTGAAATCTTAACTGAAATCTTAACTAATATTTGGATTGGTAACTAAAAGCTGTCTTTAACTGTACAAGTTATGTACAGTATTAGCCAGTTAATTATTTTTTTCAATTTCATTGGTTTTAGTGGGATAATTTTCTTCTCTGATGAAATTAGTAAGATTTTCTAAAATTAGCATATTAAATTCCACTTTAGTATATAATTTTAAGACAGTGCTCTAAAGAAATGCAGATTCACAAGTCTGCTTTGAATGATTACACAGCTGCATCCATTTTCATATTCTTGTTATACTCAAAGCCAATCTAAGCAGCATTTCATTTTTATAGAAAAAATAGTTACCTTTCAGATAAAGATGTCCCTCTAATCAGTCCAGAGGGGCTGACCAATCCTGTGAAGAAATAACTATTATGGAACAGCTATTAAAAGCATTTCCCAGCACCAAATGCACTGCAGTTATATGCTGGGTTGAACAATAACAGGGAAAATACATCAAATATTTTGATTTAATTGATCTGAAGAATCTTCAGCTTGCTAACTCAACTGTATCAGAAACTCTTTTAAGCTGCAATTCTATACAGAAATATGTAGCAGTAAATTCCACTTTACATGAATTATTTCTGAATAGACAGGAACAAGGCTGTTGTTAGGAATACAATTTTTTAAATAATCACAGATACTTAACCAAATGTTTTCATCTATTTTTTAAAATTAGCTGCTTTCTTCCAATAAAGGATGATTCTTAATGAAACCTGTTACTTACCAATCGAGAAAAATTCTAAACTATTTCTGCCAAGTAGTTTCTCTACTGATATCCTCTAGCATTCCATAAGCAGATTGATTGTATTTCTAGTCATATCTCAATAACTATTGAAAAAAAATTGAATTATCTAAAAACTGACCTCTTCACATCCCACTGTCAAGGACCAATCACGACATATATTTGTTTTGTTATGTATGTACCCAGAAATACACATCCACCTTTTTTACATTACTTTTCTTACAGAGAAAGAATAGCATGGATCTTGTTAGAGATTACTGTATTTAATACAAGCCTCTTAGTAGCTTCTGTAATTTACTGAACAGAAATGTCACCATAAATGCTCAGCTCTCACAACTACTTACATCATTTAAAAAGTTCAGGAATCAATATGAAAGTGGCATTAGATGATCAAATTAATACTTAATTGTACTAAACTTCATTGCATTGGAAGACCGGGTACTGTAAAAGTTAGTAAGAACCAATAATTTAAGAACTTGGAAGGCTACAATGAGCAAAGCCTAAAACCAGTCAACCCAGTTCCTTATAATTACAATTCACTTTGACCTCTTAAAACCCCCTTACCTGTTTAAGAGTTTTATACAGCAGTTTGCCATGGGAACCCATATTTTGTGGAACACAATCGTAGCATCCTTGGTTGATAAGCACCTGCTGCCTAGCAATCATTCTGCATGGATACAGGACCGCGCTAGTGTTCTTTATCCATAAAAGGTTAAGCATTTCAAGGCAACCAGAGCAAGCTTGCATTTCAAGGTGTCTTCCATCTGCATGTCAAATGGCAACTAGTTAATTCTAAGAGACTTGGGAAACAAATGCAGTTTCTGCAGCCACGATGCAGGTGCAGCACTGTTCGCTTCCTCTTGACCTCTGGTGATGTGTAGTCAACTGTGCCCCGAAGTCTCCTGCAGCCAAGAGTTGTACTCCTGCAGTGGGGACAGCTTTCCAAAGCTCAAGATCCCCAAATGCAGGAAATATAGCACTTTTTTTTTTCAAAGGTTCACCACTTTTTTTTCCTCCTGATATCATCTGTACTACAAACTAAAAAGTTTGCAGCGGTACCTAGGAAACGATCAAGGTTGCATGCACATCCAAGGTGTGTAGACCATTTGCTTCAAAACGGGTCAAGTAAAAGCACCAATAACAATCGTACAGGTTTTAAATGACAGCGCTCTAGCTCTCAGGAACTCTTCTTCCATTCAGAACTACACCCAGGACTGCATAACTCTGAAGAAAAGCCCCTGGTGGTGGAGGAGCTCTCCAACTGTGTCTGGAAACGCTCTATCATTTAATATTTTTTTTTATGAGTTACTTTTTCTTTTCAATTTGGTGAAAAGGTTATGCGCAAGATGCAAAGCAATTTCAAACTTTCTTCAAATTAAAATCAGAACTAAGGCCAAACAAGTTAGGTGAACAAAATAAATCAAGAACTTAAAATTCAGGAACTCCAGCTCTTCAAAATCAACAAAGTCCCAGATCTGTACACTGTTCTGAGACTTAAGATGCTTTCCCTGCTTCTTGCATGCCAGCAACAGCACCATTTCCTCGTAAAGCTGAGGAGATAGCAGCCATTGATCCCCATTCACCGTACACAAGAGGACACAGCAACACAACAAACTAGATTTCTTCAGATCTGATATAAAAGATGGTCAATATCAAAGCGAAGGTTTCCCTGTTTCTTGTCTGAGACCCACAACTATCAGATCGAGGAGAAGGAGTAGCAGGAGCAGTTGTAAAGTACCCCCACAGCTGCAAACAAAGGGGTCAAAGGTTTGTCGTCAATTCATTTCCAGGCAGAAAAACCACTTTCCTCAAAAGAAACAATTTATTTAGAATGAAACAAAATCAGCTCGACTGTGAGCGCATGTTTTGAGTGACAGCTATTTTAAGCTGTGTGAGCCATAAAAAGGGTTTTTTTCCTTTACTTTTGCAGAAATCTTGTGTACACAGCACAAAGCAAAGAGGTCAATTTTCCACTTTAAAACATGGGCATTGGCATCACAAATAGCAGATACACAACTTTTTAAGCTGCCATTTTAGTAAAATGCACAAATACTAAACAGATAAGCTTTCTTCCATGAGGCCCATGTAAATTCCACATAAGCCAGCGTTTTTCTTCGCAAAGGTCCATTAGAGTTTGGAATCCCTTGTGGTCTTCAGCACTTCACTAGCCTTGCTTTCAGGAGGAAAGAAGAAGTTATTCAGTACAAATGTTTACAAGAGATCTGTCTTCCCCCTACATTTACAGATAACTGTTTAAACTACAAGGCTATTAATGTTCTAGTAATGTCTGAAAAGCACCAATCACCCTTCACTGGCACAAAGCTTTTTGAAATGAATTAACATCTGTATATAAATGCACAAATATAGTTCAGGGGGTTAAAATATAGGGTAGAGATTGAAAAAAAAATCAGCTGTACTAGTTAAAAAAAACAGACGGGAGAAAAATCAACTGAATTTTCACAATTCACACAATTTCTCTCACTTTCAAAAAGTCAAACAAGAACATGGAATTTAGTGTTCTGTTTGTAAGTATATTTTTTTACATTGCTATGTTATCTCCAACTACAGACTCATTACTTACGGGAGAAAACTAGCTAAAAATGCATCGGATTCTCTTCATCCCACATTTGTGTGCATTTTTCTAGTTGTTCCAAAATACTTTAGTTTGGATAATGTAAAGGGAAATGTTTATCTTCAGTGACACATCTGAAACAGTTAACATTGTTTACTCTATAGGGAAAAAACTGAAGGCAAGGAAATTAATACATCAAATTACTTTACAATTTTGCAAGACATTGAATCGGGTACCCTATATGGATTATTCTTTTGTATTCTTAAGTGGCTACCCTTAACTTTTCCATTTTTATCCAATTCAGATGTATTCCTACATTCTTTTACTCTTAAAATGTAGTCAAATTCCTACTACTTGTTTAAATTCCTAAGGAAGGTATCTTCCTTTCCTTGGGAAGAAATATATATTGGGAAATATATCTTGGGAAGAAAAGACCCATGCTAAATATTGGCTTTAAAAATGATAATCTTGGCTCTCAGTGTTCCAAATTTTGACAATCCAAATTGGGAGGCAATTATATAAACACCAAAGTGGATCATGGTAAATGAGGTAGCCTTAAATTGATACTCCACTGACAGCCAACCATGTATGATGAACTGCCAAAATGCAAAGCTCCTAGTTAACTTTAAGGTGGGGAAAACCCAATCAAGTTTCCAATTATAGAATTTAAATCCTAACCCAGTTAAGATTTTCCTATCCATCTCCCCCAAAAGTGGTAATGACTCTCAGGAAAAAACACATTCTCCATCCTAATGTTATAACTCTGGAAACAAATTTCTGAGCATGTGCAGCATTCAAATATACATTGCCCTAAGGCTTCATAATACCATATACAAAAGATCACAATCCTCTTTTTCTGCATACAGATGTGTCACAAAACTTAACTTTTGCTATGCTGAAGTCTTGGAGGTTGGCTCAAATGAATAATTGCACTGCTGTTATCCTAATACAAGCAAAAATCATATAATCCAATGCTATAGCAGCTATAACTAAGTGCTGAGCCATCCAAGGTTGGCTATCGTTTTGGTCTAAATTGGACTCCTAACATTCTTTTTCTTTCTATAGCTACTAATGTACTATCTTTTTTCTTTTAAAAAAATCTTAAATAAAGGTTTGGAAAACTGAATTGCCCATTTCACATATCCTTTACCCAGTTCAAATCAAAAGCAGCAGCATTGAACATAATTTTCAATTAAAATAGAAAAAGAAATCCATGGTGTAGGGTTTTCCAACACTGGTTCCCAAAAATTGCCTAAAATGCCAGTATGTTCACTTTACCTCAGATTCAAGTTCTGAAGCATTTTTTTTAACAAGGAGAGCACATCAGTATGCAAACTATTGCCAACAAGTTTGACTTTCAAATCTGATTTTTGAAGATTTTCCAAAAAAAAATACAAGGATGGCTTGTAAATCAATATATTAGTTCAATATAGACCAAATTTCCTCTCCAAATACATTAGCCACAAGCATATTGGATTTGACAAATGCAGTAATATGGATAATCCAATATTATGCAGTATAGGCAATACAAATCTGTTTTAGCGACTCTGCCTATAATAATGGTTAGATTTAATTTGGTTCACAGTTCCAAGTTTCATTTATTACAGAACAATTTATATTTTTAATTTGTATTTCAGAATTGTAGGATTTAGGTTACTGTACCCACATTCTTAAAAAGTGAAAGGGTGTAATAGTTTCAGAAGTGAGGCTCTACTTGAAAAAAATACTTTAAGAATAGCATGTTTCCCAATAATATTTCACTGAGCACTGTTTCACTAAGCCACTTTTCAATTAATTGTACTATTCAAACTTGAGAATTGGTTTACATATTAGAAATGTATTGTTACTGTACAGTGGCTTTACAAACGAACAAAAATATCGGACTACAGAAGAGACAAAGCAAAAAGTCACACATTTAAACTGTCGATTCTTTTTTAAAAAATTTAAAAATAAGAACTTCTTTTAAAGGCTTACTTTCAATCGAATTATGTACTTTTAGTAAACTGAATTGCTTCCCCATTTAGAAATACAAGGTGAATGCAAAAAGTGTCAAGATTAAAACAGTGCAAACCAGACTTTAAAACCTTGCATAATGCCTATTATATTTTACCTGAAAAATATTGAGCAAGTAAGCTTCCTTTCTATTTCCACAGGCATAGAATTGAAATGGTTATGTGGCAGAACTTTTTACAAAAATTAAATGCCATCTTTGAAAGCTGCATTCCCAAGTTATACTTTATAATTCATTGTGCCTATTACACTTAATAATGGGCAATAACAATGATACCAGTAACCACCTGCTTCCTGATTACATAAGTTCATGATGTTCATGGGTTATAGTTCATTACAACTATAACCCTTAAATGCACACGTTTTAAAAAAAATCAACAAAGCAAATTACCATTTAGGAAATTCTTCAAGGGTATGCATTTCTCTGAATTTGGGAACAAAAACTGAAAACCCAATTGAAAGAAAACTACAGTGCACCATGAAAGCTTAATATCAGCTGTATCAGGGACTCAACCATGAGTTAATTCAATTCAATTTTACATTTTGTAAACTAGGAATTATTCTGAAATCGTAACTATAGTTTTATGGAAGCTGCAGGGCTCAGAATGGGCATGAACCATGAATGTTTTAAGTATGGCAATTTAGAATGTAAGCGTAGGAAAAGATTTTATACCTACTTTAAAGTTGTGAAATGAACAAGGACAAGTTAAAAAGTAAAAAAAAAAGATGAGGGAGGCAAGCTTGTTCAATGTTTCGTATTTTAGTGAAAGCAGGCCATCCCTTCTTGCTATACTCTCGCTAGCAAGACAATTGTGGATAGCCTAGTGAACAGTTAATATATCTGCTCTCTAGAGTTTATAGAAAATAAAGGGAAAATAACAGTAACTACAGATCTAAAATTATACTTAGGGTGTTGGCTAAGGCTTAGCACCTGGCAGACACTGGAGGAGGGGGAGTTGTATGAAGCAGCAGGATAAGCACAGAAAGCATTAGGACTTTAAGATGCACCACGAACAATGATCATGACCAAATAGTCATCCTCCGATTTAGCCAGGGCCTTTGCTGTAGAATCCAGGAACTGCTGAGAAAAATCACAGGGGGGGAAAGCATGCAAGACCCCACTGTTTTCTTTGTCTTTGTTGCCTCCTACTGGGAGGCTTATCACTCCAGCTGCCTGTTTTTGTTTAAGATAGGACACCAGGTTTCTTAATGGCCGCTGGGTAGAGGTGGTATTAGCTTCACCAGCCCCAGATGAGGCACGGTTGTCTGTGGTACCAGGCACAGCAAGGAGAATAGCATATCCATTGGGTCCTGCTACTTTGATACGGCGGGTAACTTCATCCAACTTGGGCTGGTCCAAACGAAGACGCTGTGTGATCTTTAGTTGGGCCACTTTGCCACCAGTTGTTCCTTCCACCAGCAGATTGCTAGCTACGCTGAGGTCACCTTGAAGTAGGTGCATGTTTGATGGGAAGTTGCTGTTCTTCAACAGAAGCATTCCTTGCCAGGCTAGGCAGAGTTTGGTAGATGATCCCGACTTTGAGATTCCATCCTGCTGTTGCTGCTTTTGGGGTGGCTTCAGCCGAGATCCACTGCTACTGTTCCCTTCAGAAGTATGCTCATCCTTTTTAGCTGGACTCTTGCACTCTTGGATGGCAGCTGATGCAAGTGTGCGATGTTTTCTTTCTTTTTCCACCAGACTCTTATGTTCCCGCTTCTCACTCTGGCCTCTCTCCAAACTCCCTTTACGTGGCTCTCTGACTGGTGAAGGACGATCCAACAAGAGTAAGCGAGAAGAGGGCCGATCAGTATCAGTATTATAGCGGTCTCTGATTAAGCCTGTTTCAGGACTACGATCTTGAGGAGATGGTACAGCAGGGCAGTGACGTTTACGAGATGAAGATGAACGTTCACTATCTGGTGATCGGTCCAAATGTCGACCCCCATCCTCCACTAGCCTTCGCTTCCTAGGTGGGTCTCTAGTACTACCAAGCTCTCTTTCCCCACGAGTTCTTTCTAGAGACCAACCATCTCGACGTCGTTCCAGACTTTCGAGTGCATCATACACAGTTGCTCGGTTGCCTCGGTCCCGAACTGGAGGTGGAGGAGGCGCCCATTCTGTTTCAGCATATAAGTCTCTGTCACGGTCACCATAGAGCAGTGGTGGTGTTCTGTCACGAGCACCTCTGAGTGGATCTGGTGGGGCTCCACGATGTGCTCCAAAAGCTGATGTTTCTGCTACCAGCTCATAGTGAGCAGGGGGTGGAAGTGGCAATGGCTGCAAATAGGGCTGTTGATACCGATGCTCAGTGTCGGCAAAGTCCACACGCAGGCGACGGTCTTGCCCACCCAAAGGAAAGCCACGCATGTGGGTACAAGCAGCTTGTGCAGCATCCAAACTCTCATACTGGATGTAGGCCCATGAGTCACCTTTACGATAATCAATGGTACGAATAGTACCAAAGCGATCAAACTCCCTGGCAAGAGCAGCCAATGGTACCCAGGGTCCCAGACCACCCACCCAGAGTCTTGTGGTGGGGGTTGCTTTACCATAGCCAATTTTAATAGGATTGCGCAACAGCACTTTACCAGACATGGCAAGCTTAGCCCGGTGGGCCATATCCAAGTTCTCAAACTTAAGAAATCCATATGTGCTAGTTTGACCCCGGGTTGACCTCTTAATATCCACTTCAGTGATAACCCCAAAACGATCAAAAGCCCTACGAAGGTCTGGCTCTGTAACCGATATATCCAAATTACCCAGAAACAGGGTGCGATTAGCTCTCTGGTCATCTTCTGGACTAATCTCTTCTTCAGTGGCCGTTCCTGTACCAACGCCACGAAATGCAGCCGCCGCCACTCCAGCAACTCGATCCAGGCTGTACGTGGGCCTCACCCGATCATAGAAACTGCTGTAGTCTCGTTCTCTTTCCAACTCCCGGGGCAGAGGCGGCGGGGGCAGACGACCAAGGGCAAGCTGTTGCAATCGGAAGTCTCTGTACCCTAAGCCTGCCCCACCCCCAGCAGGAGAGAGGGCCCTCTGGGTGGCCCCAGTTGCAGGGTGCCTGATAGTGGCAGGAGACGCCCCAGCCACCCCCACGGCTGAGGTCCCGTAAGGAGACTCCTTGTCCAAAAGTGCTGGGGAACGACTGCCGCGTCGCCGGCTGCTTCCCCCTCCGCCGCTGCTGCTCCCTACATAAACGGCCTCGATCTTCAGCGGCCGATGGTAGAGGACCAAGCGGCCGCGAGCATGCTTAGCAGCCCGGGCATCCTCAGGGCGGCGGAAATTGACAAAGGCCACCCGCTCGTCGCCGGACCCGCTGCCCGGGGGAAGGCGGCTGATTTTGACGCTGACGTCTCCGAAGCGCTTGAACTCGTGGAAGAGGCCGTCTTCGATCGCCTCGTCGCTCAGCGCCGAGCCCAGCTCGCTGATCTTTAGCGTCTTGTACTCACTGCCGCCGGCGGAGTCGGAGGGCGGCGCGCGGGAATCGACGCCGCGGCCGCTGCTGCCCCGCGAGGACGAGGAAGACTCCGCGTTCTTGCCGCTGCTGTTGCTCCCGCTGTAGCCGTGGCGGCCGCTGCCGCTCCCAGAGCCTCCCACCGCGGCCGATTCATATTCACGGCTGCTGGCCCGGTTCGCTTTTTCCAGGTGAAGGCTCCGCCGACTACTGCCGCCACCGCCCTCGCCGCCGCCCGCAGATTTCCCACCGCCGTTGCTGGGCTTCTTACTGCTCCGCTCGGTCCGCGCCGAAGAAGAATCCTCGCCACCGCGGGACCGTTTGGCCTTGGCAGGCGAGCGCTCCTTGCCCTTCATGGCGGCAAGCGCCAGCAAGAGGGAATCGCGCGCGGATAATCGCGCCTCACGCACCCGGCGCCATCTTGGAACCTCCGGCGGGCTGGAACTCCGCCCACTGGGCAGGCATTGGACAGTTTAATCGGAGCCCATGGTCTTCATTGCACAAAGGACCTGTCGGTGAAGAAAAGCGTAGAATCTGAAGCGCTGAGGAAACGGAAACGGAAAGGTCGCCACCCTACGCTATTTTCACCAGGCCATTGGATTAACGGCCATTCACTCATCGATTTCTTGAGCGGTAATGGTCCGAACTGGAAAAACTTCCATCTCATTGGCTGAACCAGGAAGCCCAACTCTTTGTTTCCTCACCCCCCCTCCACGCTCTCATTGACGGTTTTTTGTGGAAGGCCCCAGTTTCCCCGCCGGCCTCAACGCGCGCAAAAATGATCTGACCACGTGGGACCTTTGGATTTGACAGACGAACGAGATGGCGGGGGCGGGCATTGGCCTCAGTTGTTTTTTTGTTTGGGGTCTGCAGTGGACGCAAGTTCGACTTTTTTTTTTAACTTAGGCGGGAAAAGACTTGTCGGATGGATGGCGTTTCGCCTCTCATTTTCCCAGCGAGCGCGGGCGTGTGTTCGTCTGGGCGGGAAGTGTTTCTTAACCTCGGCAATTTTAAGATGAGTGGACTTCAACTCCCAGAATTCCCCTCCCGCCAACCAGCTCATTTCTCCATCCAGTGCTGGTGAGGAAATTCTGGAAGTTGATGTTCACACATCTGGGTTGCTGAAGCTGAGAAACGGGCTTAGCGGATCCACGTAAAAGATCCGAGTCTGCCGGATTAAAAAAAAACGCTTTTACCCGGAAGCCATTCAAATTAGTTTCCCAAGGCCGCCTAGTCGCCAAGCTACTCCGGGGGCTTACAAGGGGCTAAAAACATCCGGCTATAAAACAGGAGGAATATAAAACACATGAAAAATAGAAAGCCCCCCGCCGGGGATAAAATCCAGCCACTCATCATCGGCAATTTCCTGGAAGAATTGGATCTTTCGAGGCACGGCCCGAGCTATCTATTCTGCTTATTAGTTTGGCTGCAGTTCACGGAAATCTCGTTCATTAAATTTCATTAAATGGCCGTAACAAGGAAAGCATTTACAAATAATAATATAATTAATAATAATATAATTTTAAAAACCAGTCGACTGAAAAGGCTCGCTGGATAAAAATTAATACAGCGCTAAATAGAGAACGAACTGCAAAGACAATATTGCTGGTACTATGCTTCCTACATCCTTGGGGGAACAGGATATCATGACCTAGAAATTATTTAATTTATTCGTACAATTGCCATACAAAAATTTAAGTATGATTTTAGAACAAGTCTAGACTACAGAACTGTCTTGACTTGTTAATGTGCTTTATTTAGGACTGCAGAAAAAGTTGTCATTGTGCTGTAATCGCATTTGAAATTTCTCAAAGTTTTAAGTGAGCAAATGTGTAAAGTTTTAACAAAAAAATTGCTGAAATTAATGGAAAGTACGGAAGTGAAAGCCAGTTTGATGAAGTAAGTAAACTTACTGGTCTAGAAACTGAGAGACTGAGTTCTAGTTCTGCTTTAAACAAATCCAGTTGTTAATCGTCAGGTAGAAAGCAAAGGGAAACTGGTGCTGAAAGTATTCAGGGACTTATTCATGTAGTTTCTGGGAATTCCAGACAAAAACACAAAATGGAAGTAATGCACAAGATGCAAAGCATTCTGCTTGATGTTATTTTTACTCTCTAGTGAGATTACTGGAACAATTTTTCGGGGCAGACATATTCATGATTTTCACAAGTTAGTTGTTTGTGACTGTGATAACTACCAGCTATTTATTTATTTATTTATTTATTCATTTTGTCAAATATACACGACAATAGGTAGGGCATAAACATAAACATGAATAAAGAAGGTGAATTATTTATTTATTTATTTGATTTATACCCCACCTCATTTCCCCGGTCAAAGGGAACTCGAGGCGGCTATACAGGTGAATGGAAACTGTAAGACAGGGACAGTAGGCACACTGGTGCGCTTATGCACACCTCCTTTACGGACCTCTTAGGAATGGTGTGAACCAGGTAAAATATTCCAAACATTAACTATTCTGTTGCTGAAGTATTTTTTGCAATCGAGTTTGGAGCACTTTACCTTGAGTTTATATTGATTGTTTGCCTATGTATTATTGTGGTTGAAGATGAAGAAGTTGTTGGCCTTTAGGACATTGTAGCAGATAATTTTGTGGGCTATGCTTAGATCAGACCACAGGCGGTGCAGTTCAAGGTTGTCTAAGGCCAGAATTTGCAGCCTGGTGGCGTGAGGGATTCTGTTGCAGCTTGAGGAGTGAAGTACTCTCCTTGTGAAATACCTCTGGACCCGCCCAGTTGTGTTAATATCCAATGTGTAGTGTGGATTCCAGATGAGTGAGCTATATTCAAGAATTGGTCTGGCAAATATTTTGTATGCCCTAGTTAGAAGTACAATGTTACCGGAGAAGAAGCTTCACTAGAACATCTTTCTCAAGCTAAAAGTTTTCCAGTGCAGATTATGACATGCCAGCCATTTCTCTTGTTTACTTATCCTCAGAGAAACCATTTCTGCTTACTTTAGCAATAAAATAGGGGGAGGGGAAAATTGGGGCCAACTAGCCTATTTTTCCAACATGCAATGATTCTGAGTAAACAGGGTTGATGGTTACTTCTGCAAGAAATCTTCCCTCCAAACTATGCTGTTGTGCCCAAGATTCACATTGTGTTGGCCAAGGGGAGAAGATTCACAGCAAGTGGTCTGGTAGAGAAGCATACAGAAGCAATCGGCAGTCTTCAAGGAGTATTAGGAAACAAATTACCATACTACTCTTATTTTGCTAAGTAAAGAAGCAATCTTCAACATTATCATTGGGAAGATATTTATTTTATTTTTATTTTATTAGATTTATACCCCGCCTCTCTTCACCCCAAAGGGGAACTCGATATGATTTCCTACCTATTAGTTACAGTACTTTGTGTTATCAATAGCTCAAGAATATTTTAAAATGTGGGTATTTCTTCAAACATGCACTAAAAATGGAATCTCAGATAATGATGCATTAATGAATTCTTAAAAAATTAAAATTATATCAACAGATCTGAAATTATTTATAAAAATGTATTTAAGGTATACTGTACTCCCCAACAAAAATATTTGAAAGGATGCATATCAGATTTTTTATGTTGTAGTTATAAAGATGAGAGTTCATTGACGTCATGCAATCATTTGATATCTTTTGGAGTACAGGAATTAATTAATGTTCATAAGTAGATATATGTGGAAATGTTTAATTGCTAAAGATTTTTAATGAATTATATACCAAAGCTTTAGATTCTGTTTATCAGCAATAATAGTTGTACTGGGAAGTGGCTAAAAGAAACTTACAGAAAAATTGGAAAAAAAGTTTCTTTCAAATGTTAAGAAATGATTGTCAGAAATGTTTGATATATCTTTTGGGAAAAGAAATATTAATCAAAGGATGCCATTTTAAAATCAATTTTGGGAGATTCTCTTATTTTATACTACCAATAGAAAGTCTAAGAGAAGCTAAACTAAGAGAAGAAGGAAAAAAATTTAGTAATTGTGTTAAGGCTTTACCATACTTTCATTATAGACATTTACTTAATTTTTCTGTATTGTTTTTATACACAGAAAATAGTTTTATTCAAATAGGCATTTACTAATAGTCTATATTTTAAGGATTTTCTTGGGTGGGGGACAGATGTTTTGTGTATGTATGTGCCTCAGTTTATGACTCCTAATGATCACTCCTTACAGTTTTACAAGATTTTTCAGAAGTAGTTTGTCATTGCCTCCTTCCTAGGATAGAAAGACAGTGATTGGCCCAAGGTCACCCAGCTGGTCTTTGTTCCTAAGGTGACAGTAGAACTCACAGGCTCCTGGTTTCTATTTTGATAAATTAATCACTCCTGTACACCAAACGTTCTGTTTTAGTTTTATTAGTCTTTATTATTTTATTTATTAATTAATTATTATTTAATACGTATTAGCTGTACATCTCTTGTTTCAATGTTGTGAACAGAATTAGCTGAAAAGATTTGTTTCTGGCCATGGTTGATATGGTTGCCAAGCTAGAATTCTTGAGATATCCTGGTTCTGCTTCCCCTTTGGAGGAGGTTTTTGCCTCTTTTTGCCACCCAGCTGACTTAGAAATTTTGTAAGCGAAAAATGCTAGTTGGCAGCTTTGCAGCTTCTCCTTAGAAGAAGAATAAAAAATAATAAAAGTCAAAATACAGTTGGGATTTCTGTTTCTAAGCAAGGTGATTATTAAGTGAGTTACATCGGTTTTATAACCTTTTTTGGCCATGGTTCTTAAACAAATTGCTGCAGTGAAGTGAATCACACAGTCATTAAGTGAATCCAGTTTCCCCCACTGAGAAGGTCACAAATAGTGATCCTGGGATGCCTCAACCATCCTGAAGTAAATACACTCCGGTTGCCAATCACCTAAATTTTGATGAGGATGCTATGATGCAAGGACTGGTCATAAATCACTTTTCAGTGCCACTGTAACTTTGAATAATCACTAAATGAATGGTTGTAAGTTAAGGACTACCTGTGTTTTGTCCATTTCCACCTTTTAGACCCTGGCAAGGTGCATATTATAGGTCAGGTTAATGGGTTTTCTCATTTTATATTTGCATACCTTTTGTAGGAAATTTGATGTTGGTCGGATTTTTATTATTGCAACTGAATTTGCTTTTTTATTTGAGCATTTCAGAAATGAAGATAACTACAGATTTTCTTCATAGTGGTTCTGGAAGTTTGGGGAGTGAAAGTAGTGAAGGTTTGAAAATGTGATCAGATTAGTTTTGTATAAAAGCAATGTTACATATTATCACATATTATTAGATTATGAAGTCTATGTTGGAATCATTTGTTGATTTAACCTGAGAAGCATTAGGTTAGAAATCAATGCCAGATTATTTCACGTTTCAATATAACTTGTCTTCATCCAAACAAAATACTAAGAGCCTGTGTGGGAGTCAGGCAGAAGAACATACTCAGACTGGGTGTCATAGAAACGAATTAATGGTTACCATGAATCTATTTTGAAATCACATTGACAGAACCTCCATTAATTTCTATTTTGAGCAGCTTTATTGGGTTTGGAGAAGGATGACATTGCAGAAGAGCATACAAAGCTGACTTTGATCATAATGGAACTGATAGTGTATTCTTATATAACTGTATTTACAGTTCTTTTGAATGATATATAGTACTCTTATTGAATACTTAATGGGCAGTTGCTTCTCCCCCCCTCCCCCCATTTATGACATTTAACACATTGGATGCAAATATATTTTCTGCCAAAACTACAATACAAGATTACATTTCTGTCCACTATTTATTTATCTATTAAATTTATTGGCTGCCCACCTTACCACAATAAGACAGAATATTGGACTTGTAATATGCCAGAAACCAAGCCTAGTGTTCTTATCCCATCAGCGAAGAGGAATACAGATAGTCCTTGACTTAACAACCACAATTGAGCCCAAAATGTATGTTATTAAGTGAGAATTTTTTTCTTTTTCCCCATTTTACTACTTTTTTTGCCACATTTGTTAAGTGAAACACTTCAGTTGTTAAATTAGTAACATGGTTGTTTATTTATTTATTTATTTATTTATTGAATTTATACCCCGCCTCATTTCTCCTGTTAGGGGGAACTCTAGGCGGCTTACAACAATATAAAAATCAATACAATGTATCATTAAAATTTAACACTAACA
>JANHGC010001748.1:138644-152212 GCA_027560395.1 Boaedon fuliginosus
AGGGATGAAACAGGTATATCAGGACATTTCCCAGCAATCTGAACTTGCAGTCCTTGACAATCAAAGCACTACATTAGCATCTGAGATCTTAAAGATCCAAGTTAGTAGAGCAGCTTGTAAAAGATGGATGGGGGGGATGGGAGGGGGAAGAGTATAAACCAGGAATAATCAACCAGTTCAAAATACATAGAAGGTCCTTGTCAAACTTCGAAACATGCCCTGCTGTCGCAGACATTTTTTCGTTTCTCAGCTTGCCAGACTATTGGGTGAGGGATGGGGGAGGGGAGAGAGGTTTGGAATGCCAGCCTAGGCAACAACAAGAAGCCATCCCATAAGAACCAAGGTCATCTCAACAGGTGTTTGGCAAAGGCCTGAAGGAGTTGCCATAGTGACACCAGGACACCTAACTGGCCAATTTGACCTGGTGGAGGGAGGGGAGGAAAGAATTCATTCTTTAATTAGGCAAAAAACACAGGAACTAATTAAGAGTTGATTTGCTTCACGCGTGCCGAAATGATGTACTCAATAAAGTTATGCTTAAAGAGATCTGATCATCCTGATTTGCTGATTTGGTTGGGTTCATCAGTCGGAACCTTGACAACCCTATCTTGCATCAAAGCAATATAAATGTTATTTAGCCATAGCAGTACAGTGTACTTTTTATACACAACAGAGTACATAAATGCTTCATATATAACTACACACAGATAGACAAAGCAAATGCTATAAAAGTGAACCAGTCCTCAGTTCTTTTATCATGTCCCTGTTTTGCTGAAAGAAGACATCTTGAAGGAACCATTAAATTCAAGTAATCTACAATGAAAATAAGAACCAAAATTTGCTTTGATTTTAAAGTTTCACATAGAATTGCTGGAGGGTGAGCTTTGCAAAACTTGGGTGGCTGATACATGAGGTCACTGTACTAAGCTGTTTTTATATTGAGTCAGATATTGGTCTACATAGTTCATTATCTGCACAAACCACTAGCAGCAGTAAAGAATGTCAGGCTGGAGTCTTTCCAATCTTAGTTGAATCTGTTGGGATTTTTGATATATATCAACCAGCTGCCTCTCTCTAAGCTATTGCTTTATTAGAGAGACAGAAGAGGGTGTGGAGATTGAGAGAATAAAGAACTTGCAACCTGAACTTCTGCATGTTCCTTTGAAAATAAGTTCTGCAGGATATTCCCTAATAAATGTACAGGAAATAGTATTTTTCAGAATCCATTCCTCAAACTGAACTGATCTCTACTTTAGTCCTGAACCTTTTTTTTCAACAATACCTAGCAACTCTTATACAAAATTAATACATTCCATTCAGACCAAGGCATTTGCAGACATATAAATTGTAGCCTAATCTTTTGGGTATATTTGGTTATGGGTTTTTTTGCGGAAAGGGGTAAAACCGGATGAACATTTGAGAGGCAACTCAGATTGACGGTTCTGTGTTTCCATAAACGCTGCAGGAATTAAAGGCTTGCTTTTTCTGCTAAGACTGTACTTGATCCAAATATCTATTTATTACAATAAGTGAACACTAACTGACCTCCTGTTTTTAAGCACAAAAGGAATATTACTGGCAAGGCAGAAAAACCACTAACACAGATGATTTCTGGGTAGCTCAATTACTGCTATGACATTTAAGCATATTGGCTAGCTAACACCCTCATAATTTCCATTTTCTCCACTCTCCTTGTGCTCCTCTGAGAAAACAAAGGTATTTAAGAATTAAATATTCATATGCAAACTATTTCACATGCCCATTGTGTCTTTGGACAAAGTAACTTGATTCAACTGTATATATAAAGGCCTGCATTGTGTGTTTTAAAAGGATCAGACTAATTTTCCAGGAGCCTGGCCTGTCAGTGTCACTCATGTCAAAGGAGGCTCCATAATTAGAACCAATGTATTTCTGATTGATAAATATTATGGAGACACAGCAGCCAAGCTATCTTAGCATGTCCTGCTGATATGTTTGCTGTAATATATATTGTGGTTGAATAATTTGCTGGAAATATAATGTTGCCCAGGATCAGAAATGCAAGAATATTATCTATCAGCATTCCCACCACAATGACCCATCAGGCTGAAAATGAATCTTTTTTGCATATTGTAGAATTTATGTAGGGCTAAGGAACACTCACTTTTGAAGCATAGCTGTCAACATGCCAGGCAAATCATGCTGGGGCCTCTCAAATCAACAGATGTTCTGCACCTCTTCACTAGGCCAGCGTGTCAATTCATATCTGCCTTGTTTTCCTACTAGAGATCTACATAAAACAGTGTATGTATATGAGTACAATTGATTTATACAATGTCTGTGCACCATTCCAAAAATCAACTCTGTGCCTGTGCAATCCCACACAGTCATCTGTGTTGCTGGCTCAGCTACAGCTAAAATTTCCATTTGTAATTTTTTAATTCTATAGGTAGCCTGTTTTTGTTGCCTTGCCTCACCAACATCTCAAAGCAGCCATCATTCTACAGCTCCTCCCTTGTGCAGCTTCTATATTCTGTTCCTGGTACTTCTCTATAAGCATGCCAGACAATTACTCCCCCCACCCTCCAAGCCCCACTCCAGCTGCCCTAGTAAATTTGCAAGAATGCTTAGAAATAATGCAGAAAGCCCTGGTTGCAGAAATGCTAACATGCTATAGTTTCATCATGGTAATTTGCAGGAGGCTTTTCAGAGTAACCAAGGAAAGGTATTTTTGCAACTAAGGGTTTTTCCTGAAGGTCAACCATTCAGTATTTATTTGTAAACAAATAAATGTACAGAACACCGACTGAAAATACAGCTGGATGCAGGCACCATCAATTTAACTCATTTCTCTTTTGTGTGGAGTAGAGATGAAAACATGTTTGTTGATCCAGGATTGATGATAGCTCAGGCAATGGGAAAGTGTTCATATTTTTGTACCATTCTTTTGATTTCCTAGAATGAACTCTGAATGACTCAAGGTGTTCTTGTGCCTTCAGAATTTGAAGAGAGCAGAAATTAAGATGATCACAAGTTGTCTTTAAAATATTTTGGGAAAACTGGAGAACAAAAATAGTGGTAGTGTGGAAATATTCATTCATATAGTTTTGCTCTCTGTCCTATATTTAAGAAGTAAATACTAGAATGAACTGAGATCTGAGTTCAAGAGCTTTAGGATTCAATAATCATTGGCTTTCCAACAGTTCTTTTCTTATAACAATTCAAAGAACACTTTTAACAGCAGAATCCATTTGATTAATATCTAACAGTGCTCTCTTCACTTATAAGGGCTGATCTTACCACTATTGAAAAGCTTCTGCTAAGCTTTCTGGTGTCTTACTCCCTAATTCTAGTTTTTGTTCTCAAAGCAGCAGGGATATTAGTCATGCTTTGTATACTAAGTTGCATAATGCCAAGTCTAAAAATTGCATAGTGGGGCTTCATGTCACTTCTAATAAACACTGGCTCAAACAATATTGTCCTCGCTGATTAAAAATACTCAGTGCACTAAAGTTTCTTAATGTCAGAAGGGTAAAGACTTATCCTTGCTTTAAGCAGAGATCAGATTCACACCCAACTTCTGTCTGGTGCCAGATTCCAAAGAAGTAACAACCTCTGTCTACCTATGTTTATATGGAGCCTAAGAATTCCCCCACCCGCTATCATGCACCCGTCCTCAACCCACAATCCAAGTTGCTTTCTAAAAAATTGGCAAATCATTTAGCACAACAAAATCATTCCTATGTCTTTTATTTACTGGCTTCCTTACAAGCTTCCTGAGTAAGTATGAGAAAATTGTCTGTAAAACATATACATGGAATGGTGAAATCTCACTGGGGTAATTTGCTTAAGCTTCCTGTCTTAGAAAAGGCCACAGCTGTCTAATCAGGAATGAGTAAGATGACTGTGGCTGAATTCAGTCCAGGTCTTAAGGGCATGCGCATATCCTCTATTTTATTGTTGAATGCTATAAAAATAGTTAATTGCTACTTACCTATTGGAAGATAAGAAACCTGCTTTCAAATAGTACAAGAAACAATTTTGTGCAAATCACTGGATACCAATCAAAGAATAGGAAAGCCCAAATCTATACAGCCGCTGGTCATTAAACCATCACTACTCAGGTGTCCTAGTCCTCCAATCATTCATCAGCCTGCAAAGGCAAAGCTAGAATATCTATAGCCCAAATATAGAATATCTATAGCCCAGAGTTGAACACCGGAGTCTGGTGTTTTCTAAGCTTTATTGTTGTTTATTTATTTATTTGATTTATACCCCACCTCTCTTTCCTGGTCAAGGGGAACTCGAGGAGGCTTACAGCATAATTAAAAACAATTCAACAATGTATTTAAAAAACAATTAATAAACAATAAAATTAATAAATCCTAATCACACAAGACAAAACATCCATTCATCCAGGGACACATCAATTCCATGCTTGCCGACAGACCAGGTCTTTGTGGCTCTGAGGAAAGCTGATAGAGTAGGGATGGTCCGGATCTCTACAGGAAGCTGGTTCCAGAGGGCCAGTGCTGCCACAGAGAAGGCCTTTGATCAGGGACCCGTCAGCCAACATTGTTTAGCTGACGGGACCCGTAGCAGGCCGACTCTGTGGGATCTAACTCGGCACTGGGAGGCATGAGGTGGCAGAAGGTGGTCTCGAAGATTTACAGATGTTTCATTATCCAACTAGGTAACATCAGTGCTAGCATCTGTGGGTTTGCTTCCTGTTTATATGCAGTAGTCCTGCCAGAATTGGTGCGGTGTGCGTGGTTTTCTCCTTTATAGTTTGTGATAAGAACTGCCAAGGAAAAAAAATTACACCTCGCAAGTCAAACTACAGTATATAAAAAGGGACCAAACCTCACACTCACTAGGGCTGATGATGTTATCTAGCCAGGTAATGAAATTTTGCAAGCAAACAACTACACTGAGAGACCACCAAAGATTCCAAAGCAAAAATTAGCTGATTTAGTATACTAGGACCCAAAACCAAAGGACAGTGTCTGACACAGAAGAGGGAGATACTGCTGCAAAACAATCACCTCGTAAGGGAGATGGACAGCATAAAAATTTAATCAATTGATCAATCAATCATAGAATTGCTTTAATGTAAGGCCAGTTGCCAACTATTTTTACTGTTTTCTCTAACAGCTGAAATTTAAAATTTCAGATTCCTGAAGGAACTAGTTATATAAAGATGTATAAAATAATGTATGACAAATCTATAATACCCTGGCTAAAATGTTGTAAAATTAAAAACGGCAAACTTTCAAATCAGAACCCAACTTTAAGCTTGTACAAAACTCTTTTTTCAAACCACGGGAAAGGCAAAATGCATAAGAATGAGAAAGATAGAAAATTTTGCTCCTGCCTCCCTCAATTAGTCTCTGATATCCTGCAGACTGAAAACATTACAATATTTAATTTGCAGGCACAAATCTCAGATATTATACGAGTTATTTACTTGATTTCTAAATGGTACCTACTGTACTTTCTCTGTTTCATAGAACCCTATTACTCTGATCAGACATAAAGGTCTAAAGCGCACTGCTGGTTTGGGTATTATTTCAATGAAGCTTCACAAAGGAAAAGTGTGAGCAAGCAGGGTTCCTAAAATAATATTTCCTCAATCAAAAATAGCAGGAAGGGTCCTAAGAAATTCCAGTAATGGGCCCTCAGTTGTTAAATGAATTGCCGCAATTGATAATTTAGTCACCTGGTTGTTGAGTGAATCTGGCTTCCCATTGACTCTGCTTGTCAGAAAGTCACATGGCCTTGAGACACAGCAACTGTCATAAGTATGAACCAGTTGCTGTGCATCTGAATTCTTCTTTATTTCTTTTCAATTTTTTACAATTATAAAGACAAAATTCAAAACAAAAATCACATCTCCATCTGAATTCTGATCACCCAATCATGGGGATGCTGCAAAGGTCATAACAGTCATAAGTCACTTTTCTCAGGGCCGTGGTAACTTTGAACTGAAACCGTGGTAAAAATGAACTGTTGTAAATTGAGGACCGCCTGTATTCCAGGGGTCATGTGATCAAAATCCAGATGCTTGGCTACTGGCATGTGTTTATAATGGTTGCGGTGTCCCGAGTCACGGGATCCTCTTTTGCAATCTTCTGACAAAAAAAATCAATGGGGAAGCCAGATTCACTTAACAACTGTGTCACTAACACAACAGTTGCAATTATTTATTTAACTTATCTGTTGCTGGAAAGGTTGCACAAGTGGGGCAAATGTCCTGCTTAGCAATGGAAATTTTGAGCTCAATTATGGTCGTTTAAGTCAAGGACTACTTGTATCAAAAATTAGGCAAAGTAGCATTATATCCTTTAGGTTAGTGGGCAATCTTTACTTTTACATCAACTGCTTTTAGGGTTTCTGGGATAAAGATATGCATGGCAGATATCAGAATTGATGTAAAAAGAATCACTGGAAATTTTTAAAATTTATTTTCAAAAGACAATTATGTCATAGGAAAATACATTTAATTTTATTTAAATATAATTGGGTGAGAAAGATTGCTGAGCCCTCAAACTGTTCTAAAACTAAATCAAGGATGTTACGGCAGCTGCCATCTCAAACCACTTTGCACCGTCATGCACAAGTGGACAGACTCTGTTTAATAAATAGAATTTCAAGAAGTATGCTTTGTTTTGAGGAGTCATGAATAATTGTAGTTAAGGCACTGAAAAATCTTGTTCTCTTTTGTAGTCAGTCGTTATTAGCATATTCCAGCTGCAGTCCCATAATATTTATATTAACTTGACTGTATTTTCCTTTTGAGTGCTACAGACATGAATGAATAATCCTCATGAATTCTTTGGTTTTAGTCTTTCTGGCAGAATCACATTTGCAAAGAGGCTTGGAAGAAAACAGTAGGCTTTGGCTGGAAAACGTATAATGGAATGCTGATTTATAATTTTGAGAATTATAATCTTCATTCTTTGAATAAGATATATTAAATACACGTCCAAATAATGAATAAAAGGGAATTAGATTCTGTATTTCAGTTATTGCTCCTATTTGTACTGACAGTGCAAAGATGATTCCAGGAGGTAAAATTCTATCTTAATGGTTAATGATATTATCCTCCTGTTTTGAACAGAGTTTCCTGCACCTTGATTAACCAGAACATTTGGGCTGGCTGAATCTAAAGCTGAAAGAAAGATTTCACTGACCTTTTCAAATAAAGAAGGACTCTGAATCTACCCTTTGTGTTCAGTTAGGCCACTTGTTATGTTTAACCTTATATTTGCAGAAATGTTTACACACTGTGGTTCTACCAACGGAAATGTTTTCAATCTACAGTGTTGCTATTTTCAATCCAATTTAGTTCCATAAAGCCTGCACAGAAGGAACATGCACAAAACTGATGAAGCAATGAAATGCAGGCTATGTGGCTTTCAGATTGCAAAACTGACGCACGGTATCCCATCCTGGGTCTGGTCCATAGCTGGACCCATTACAAATAATGATTATTTTCTTCTCAGATACCCCAATGAAAATAGGAGCTACATATATCACTGCCTTATCACTACACCGATTATCTGAAATGGTATTATTTTCCCTCGGCTGAATAAAAAGTATACAGCATTCAGCATATTTATTGCATGACTCATTACCTACTGAGAATTGAAAGCTTAATAAGCAAATGAACACACTTAATTAGTCAAATCGCACAATGCCAAAACACACCGTTATGGAACAAATGCCTCACAAACCTGCTGAATTTAAACAGCATATTACTCACAGTACAAGGCAGAGGAATTCATTCACAGCTATCAAAGCATAGGGCTTATACACGTGGTGAAAATCTTGCATTTTTATCTGTCTCCTTCCATGCTTTAGAACCTGAGGTACATAGGTCACCTTCAAAACAGGGAGCAGAATAATCCTCCATTCAGATCTCCTAGAAACTTTTATTATTATTTTTAGGGTTTTTTTCCCTAAAATTGAAAGTCTTTGCTCAATGATAACTTCAAAGTGAAAATGCTATGTGTGCTTCTTGACTTTAATAACAACCAGACACTGCTTATGCTCTTTAAAACACCGACTTTCAATTTCTCAGTGAGAAGCCCTTTAACAACTGCATCCTAAAACCAGATGAGTCACATCAAGACCCATAGTGTCATCCCTTCCTTCCTTCTGAAGGACAAGAGAGAGGAAGAAGGTTGAGGAGAAAAAAGAAAAGGGTGAATAGTGTTGGGAGACTTCACCAAGTCTGAATAATGTCCAGTGACATAAGAAGAGAATAGTTGACTTGCTTTGTCTGTTCCAGAGTGTCCTGGGTGAAACTAACAGCACAGTAAGATAGGCGAGAAGAGCATCCTATTGAGTTTTATATTTGTATTTTGGGTTTAGGTTTTATAAGGCAACCTGTTGACGCAAGAAGCAAATGGATGGAATAAAGGTTTTGAAATGGCAGCTGTCTTTCTTTCACAGAAACAGAAAAAAATGTATTTTCATATCAAATCAACTGTATCTTTACATCTGTACAAACCATGGAAATCAGCACACTCCAGATACTGTGAAAATATACAGTAACTTTCAGCACTTCTAGGTACCATGGCCAATAATTCTAGGAATTGTGTAATAAAGCTTAATCTGGAGTGCCACAAGTTGCCTACCACCACCAAAGTATGGTTTGTTTCAAAAAGGTTGACATCAAACTATAATTAACCTAGAATCTGCAAATATAGGTATGCTGTCATGGCAGATTATCACATTGCACCAAATTGTATCTTTCTAAAGATACTTTCTGTCCAGGTCCAGAAGGAACAAATATGAAACTCCAGAGCAGACAGAAGCAATGGGGTCTGTTAGCAAGCTATGCTGACATGCCTGTTAGGAAATGATAAATGGTTATGAAGAGTTGATTTTAATAATTTTTTTGCTGGTTTTTAATAGCACTAGTTAGATAGGCAACTTTCCCAGCAATATGTACAGATGCTAGTTAAAGTCATTCTAAGTGCATAAAAATGCATTTGTTTGTTGCCAAGTAATTGACTGGATGCATAAAGAGACCTGTGCCATCATTAGTACTTTTAGATGCATCCTTTATTGGGTAGTAGCTGATTACCTGGCCTTGCTCGTTTTTTTTTTTTTAAAGAAGTATATTTCTGCTGCAGTGTTTGCGGGCATTCTGAAGCCCCCGGTGCCCCCTCCCACATTGTTTGTGGGCCTTCCAAAGCTCCCGCTGCCCTCTCCCACATGTCACAGGCGACCTTACGTGGCAGGGCGGGCTTCTCTATTTGAGCACCATTTGAAAATATGGCCCCTCAGTTTGAATATAGAGCCCCTATCTATCTGCCAACTTTGAGCTAGATTGGTGCAGGACTGCAAGTTTGTATGGAGCACATACAAACACCCCACCCCACCCCACTTCTCTTTTATAGATATAAGAAGAAGTATGCTGCCTCAAACATAGGCTGAGTAACTTCCTGTGCTTCCCCCATATTTTTGCTATGTTTTTAACCATGAAAATAAGTCTATTAAAGAGAAAGATATAAAGATGTGTCTTTTCATTAGTATTCCTAAGAGTTTTCAGTTTGGATGCGTCACAGAAAGACAGGAGATCTTATTCTCTCATATCCTACTGTTTTAGAAGTTCAGCATTCTCCATGTGTAGCTACTTGCACAGTTACAAGTGGTAATATAGGAACCCATGCACATGGAATGAACTACCTAGCCTTATGATCAATTACTCATTTCAGTAACTATGTGTCTGCTCACATATTTACCTTTAGTTTATGATTACTAAAACTTACGAGAGTGGGCAGCTATCAACAGTTGGAAGAATGTGAACCTGATGAAATTCATGATTCCACATGACTATGAAAAACTATGAAAATAGGAAGCCTATCATGGCTTGAAGCCAGAACCATCCATATGCTCTTATCTGATATTTACTTACATCAGATCCTTCTAGATTCATAGGCGTGAATTTGAGCAATTCATATTGAACATTAGATTATGCAAACAAGCACATTCGTTGTATACATTGGACTGCATATGACTCTCATAGTTTGTTCACCTGCTCTTTAGAAATGATAATTACGTAAATTGCCAAAGTCCATAAAAAGTCTTTGCAAAGTGTAAGTTTTTAAAAGGTTATTACATGCAACACCTCCTGTCCCCATCTGCCATACTCACCCCGCAAATTCCCCTGCCCTTTAAAAGAGTTTCCCCAAAATATGTCTTACTCTTTCATTTGTTAATCTCAAATTACCTGATCCTGTTAAATTACCTGATCCTATTAAAGTAGGGACAGACAAGCTTTTATCTCCTAAAAGCTTAATTTTTTTAGGGATAATTTGGGAAAGAAGTAACACTGAAATAAACAGAGTCAAGCAGACCATATATTTCTCTTCCAAACAGCTAAGAGGTTTGACCTGATTATCTGCAACATTTTTAAGCTGAGTTCTACTTGAAGTATGAAAGCTGATACGCTTTTGGTGTGTTCCACTCTGACTTCCCTCACCCACATCTGTGTATTAATATATTCTACAAAGGTTTTTTACAAATTGTTTCTTCCAGGACATGCACAAGTCTTCACTGTGATATACCATCTATGATGACTGTCATGTCCCTGTCTCCTGCAGGGGTGGGTTCCTACCAGTCTAACAACTGGTTCGCTTGCTGTAGGCATTTTTGGTGTATGTGTGCGCGCCAAATGCATGATACGCGTACATCACCTTCCGGGCAAAAATTTAGCTACCGGTTCAGCCGAACCGGTAGCTAAATCATCTGTTTTTGGGGTCTGACGTGATGCACGTGTGGTGCGCGCCTCACCCACATCAATTTAGGCCCAAAAAACAGCTGATCTGGCTACCAGTTCAGCCAAACTGGTACCTAGGTTTTTGGCCCTAATGTGGCTAAATCAGCTGTTTTTCGGGGCTGAGGTGAAGCACGTGCTTAACATCTTAATTCTAACAACTGGTTCACCGAACTGGTAATTATTTTAATAACTGGTTCAGCAGAACTGGGCTGAACCAGTTGAAACCCACCACTGGTCTGTTGTGTGAATCCATAAGGTCCAGCATAGAGTGAACTTCATATCTAGATGTTGCATATATTAAAACAGGCTCTCAATTATTTATCTAGAATTCAGGAAGCCATTTTATAACTAATTAGCTGGTTACCCGGCCTTCAATTTTAAAAATTTCAATTTATTACAATTTATATGCCACCCAATCCCAAGAATGAGAATGTATGAGAACAAAATGTCTTCAAAGAAAAACAAGGAAGTCCAGTTGCCTCTTGAAAAAAGTACCTTTGGGACAACCATGATCTGGATGACTGAGAATCTCCATAGACATTAAGCTTCTTTGTAAGGTTAGATGTTAAAAACAAAAAGAAATGGTGAAAGAAACAGTGACATGTTGCCTCTAAAACAAGAGTATATCTACTCTAAGCTCTTTACATGACTTTGTACCAATTACATTGCTAATTACTTTTGCCCTCCATGGTTCATTTAAAAATGGCATTTCAGATTTAATTTTAATCAGAAAATGCTTTGTTTCTCCCATGCCTGTGTACATACAATGCAATGCAACATAATGCAATGTTTTTACTCTATGATCCCATCTTCCAACCCTGCTATTTTTCCTCCCTCCACTTTGCTGGGTTTTACAATAGTGTCAGATACGTGTCTAACAGAATAAAATACATCAAAGTACAATGCAAAATGACATTAAAAATAAAAATGGATATGGAAAAACAGATTTGATATTTGAAGAAAAATACATTTGGTATCTCATAATCAAAGCTGTTATCTCCCAAGGTTTCATGAAGTCTAAAGAAAGAAGTAAACAAAAATTATTCAATTTCATTAGAAGTCATACAGGTTAAAGCCAGACTTCTGCAACCAGGTAACCATGATGTGAAGGATAGCATACAACTTCCAGAATTTCCAAGCAGAATGAAATTGGAGGGTTAGCTGAACTTCTGAAGGGCAAGCAAGATAAAATTTTGCTAACTCAACAGCTGAAGATGATACAAAAGATTGTAAGTATAAGTGGTTTAGGAATGCCTTAGCCACTGATCGGTTCTTCTTCTTTTGAATAAGATATAGGTTAGAACAAGGTATTGTTCCCATGAGCAGAGCCATCACATGTGTTTTGGGGGGGTGTCATGTGGCCATTACAAACCAAGGTCTTTATTCCATACGCTTAAATTATAATAATTCAAACTTTACAATGCGGTGAGGGAGAAGGCAACTGCTGGTTCTCCCACCCCTTTTTCCCCTTAGTCCTTACCTTCTTGCTTGCCAGAACCAGTGCAAAAAGAAGTCAATCAACAGAACCAGGGCAAAAACAAAATGGGAGGGAAAAGCTAAAGCTTTTCGGTTCATTATTGCTTAGGACAGGTTGTAGAAATATAGCTTGAGTCTCTACCAATCAACACTATCATAGACCAAGAAAGTGCAGAGGTCAACTTTCAAAAGTATTTATTTATTTATTTGGATTTATACCCCGTCTCATTTCCCCGGTCAAGGGGAATCCGGTCAAGTAGCTAGCATTGCCATTATTTGTCAGTTATAGCCCACTGCAAAACTTGCCCATTATATATTATTTAATATTTCACAGATTTCCCTCCATTCACCAACACAGATCTTGGAATCTCATACCTTTCCGGATGCTGCCATCAGCAGCACAAGAGAAATCTCCAGTGCTCAGGAGAAAACAGGTTGCGGCTTTCTTGTTTTTGTCCCTGGTACTTGAGCCCCTCATGAGCTGCTTCTCCTCTTGGGGTGAGGAAAGAGGTTGATCTTCATCTGACAGAACCACATTGGCATCGCCATTCTGCTTGGTGTCTTAGAAGGAGAAAGAAAGAGCAACCTTAGTAGCCAGAATATGCCAACTCTGCACCTGCTTTGCCAACAGGAAAATGAATAATTTATTTATATATAAAAGATTATATGACATAATCCAGGGGAGGCATTTTTAGTGACATTTCCAAGGTATATTGAAATCAATTTCTCACCTTCTTGACTGGAGTTTTGAATTCATGTTGGTGAATCCACCAATATTGAGGGGGAAAGTGTCAAAACACCAGTCCTATATACCTGTATGTTTCAAGAGACATAGCTTACAGAAAATAAGCTATGTCATATTACTGTGCATTAATGCTATGGTGACTGGAGTATGGTTTCCACAGAAACTGAAGTTTTCTAGAAACAGCATTCTGTTCATGAATGTATAGTCAGATATCACTTAATATAGTAAATGTTAACATTCTGATAAGGTTGTTCTAGGCCAGGGGTGTCAAACTGGCGGCCCAAAGGCCAGATGGATCAGGTGCACGCCACGGCCACCCAAGGTCCACGAAAGGAAAAAAGTTGTGAAACGTCACATGATGGCAGTGTGACGCTGTAAGTTTGACACCTGTGTTCTAGGCTACCGTATATACTCGAGTATAAACCGAGTTTTTCAGCCCCAAAAATAAGCTGAAAAAGTCACCCTTGGTTTATACTCGGGTCAGAGCAAAAAAAAAATCTTTTTTTTTTTACATTTTGAACCCTCCCACCCAACTCTAGGGTATATTTACCTATATTCGCTTTATGTTCAACATTG
>JANHGC010001748.1:152698-164288 GCA_027560395.1 Boaedon fuliginosus
CCATGTTGTAAGCCGCTCAGAGTCCTTCGGGAATTGGGCAGCATAAAAATGTAATAAATAAATAAATAAATAAATTTTCCACTTGGGTATTATTTTGGGGGAAACACGGTAGTATATTAAATGTATTGAAATCTCAGACTGCATTAATCCCAACACATCTACCAAGCTATAAGATGAGGAAAGATCTCACAGGATTTGGAATTCAACTTCTTTTAAGTGACAGAAATGCAATCTGCCTATGACTTCTGCAAAACACTAAATCAGGTTTATTGTTCCAACATACTGTAAGCTGCCCAGAATCCTTTGGGAGTTGGGCAACAAAAAAATGTAATGAATAAATAAATAAATAAACATACTGGGAAGGCAATAGATGGGGGAAAGATGTTACAGATCGAGTTCACAATTTGAACTAAGCCCAAATGTGACTTATTTGGTTTTCACTTGGGTGCTGTATGAGACCAGCCTTTGTGAGTGATAAATTATGACTTGTAGCTTAGAGCAGTATGAACCTAGCTAACTGGGGCTTATTCAGTAAACAATGATTAAATGTGACTTTTGAATCAGACCTATTGTTACCATCAGTTACCATGTTTACCCGGCAACGTCGCGCAGTCTGTTAATCCAATTGCTGAAACTATTTCATTGGTTTTCAATTACAAACTGAAGAAGCTGAAGACTTAAAATAATGAAAAGATTTGCTTTCATGAGTTGCACTAGGAAAAAAACGAAGTGCTTTTTAGAGTTGAGATTTTTTTTTAAGTTTTAAATTTATTGTTATTGAAATATAGAGAAAAGCCATTCAAGCCAACTCCTTTCAGGCCTGACCATATGGAGACCAAGGCCTGAGTCCACTCTTGGTACTCTGCCGTTCTAGCTGCTGTTCATTGGATGGCCTGAAGGGCCGCAGCCATCCTAACCCATCCCATCTCCCAGAGAATCACTCCCCTTCTTCACAATTCTGCTAAGCTGCTGCTACATGCCATCAACACCCATACACAACTGGTGATGATGGAGAGGTTCCCTCTGCCACTGGAAATTCCTCAGGGAGAAATGTTGCTGCTTCTCTGTCCAGATTTTAACATGTTGAAGCAAAGCTGTGGTTTTCAGTCTTAGCTCCTTGCTGTTCCCATAACATAGCAGATCTATTGTAAAGCAGCATATGCTAGTGTAAAAAAATAAATGTACAATTTGATCTTACTTTCTAATCCTTCTGCCCTAAAATGCAAGCAGTCTAACAGGTTAATAGTAGCAAAGAAGCCTTAAAGGTCCTAAAGATTACAAATGCTTTCCTCCATTGACTCTCTTTTCCCCCCACCAATTAAAGTATTTCCAACACTGAGTTCTTTAAAATGAGACCCTATTATTTTCAGCTAATATATATCATAGCCTATATCTACTATACTACTAAAACATAAGTTTGTTTTCACCATGGCTATTAGAACAAGCCATGGTGGTGTGGTTTAGGTGTCATAATAACTGGACTGAGACAATACACTAAGACGAAACCAAAGGAATGCCCACAACCTTGCACCCTGGACCAGAAAAGAGCCAAGTATTCAAATGTTGCACAAGCCCAGCGTTTGTGTTTAGTGCATTGGGTTGAGTAAGCAAGTACATCAAGTGAATATGGCTTCTGAAACATATGAACTTAATCATACTTCATCATTAATAATTATAGTTTTAATTAAAGAAAAAGAGAAGCATGGGATTTGCTGTATTAAATCTCAAAAGAGCAGCGTTTGGATTAGATATGAGAAATGGAGGAGCCATTTCCTCTTCCGCTTCAGGTACCAAAATGCCTTGGGCTGCGCTGGTTCCTGAGTTTGAGATATGCAACTATGTATATACCAACCACACCCTGTTAAATCATTCCGGAGTCACTTACTGGAAGGCTCTTAACTGCACACTCCAGAGAACAAACCATTATGTGTTGCCTGACTGACTTTGGGATTCCGAAGACAATCCTCAGAGACTTATTGCCATAGAAAAGGTCAGATGGTTAATCAATGCTTAAGAAGAATGGAGATCATTCAAACAGAACAGGCATGATAGACCACTTAAATGCAACATTAGATTGCAAAGAGCGTGACTTTACGTATTAGAGGAAGTAGGCACCTAGACACTGTGCATTTTCTTTGGCACTTTTATTAAGCTCAATCTGTCAGCTTTTACAAAAGCTTCACAAAATACTAAACACATCTTTGGATTCCACAAGTGGGATTCTTTTGTTTTTAAAGTTGACATAGCAATATTGGGAGCATGGCATAAGTTTTCAACCTTTTTCTCCTACCTAGGGTTTTTCTGCTGAACTCTTACCTCATCCTGCCCTTAATAAAAGCAATGGCATCCCTGGTAGGTGTTTCCTTTTTAATGGAGAAACAGGAGTGAGAGATTAGCTTAATATGAAGGATAATCTATGAATCAAAGACTCTCAACACACTCTTGAGCCTCTTTTCTGTGTCCAGGTGCTTCTTCCAATTACAGGATTACATTTCAATATTGCAGTTCCAAACCATCAGTAGTGTCTCTTGCCATTGGGAGGTGAGAAATATATGAAAATTATAACATTACACCAAAAATACATTGCAGGATCCAATCTGCATCAGACATTCCCTGAAAATGGGCTCCAGCACATGTCCGAAAGCACTTAAGACAAAACCTCTGGTCCCGGTTACCGACCCAGATTGGATCCTGCAACGTTATCCTGGGACACATATATTCGCCAATATACATTTATCATGCTTTAAAAAATAAAGAAAATGTTTACATCCCCATAGCTTCTCCCGCAGCCAGAAACATCCAGTGTTCTGGCCCTATCCATGTAATTCAGCCCCACAAACTATAGCCCTCGAGTCTGCCCAAAAATGTCAAAAGTAACCCAAGCCATTGAAAAATGACCCTATACTTGGTTTAACTAAGGCTATCATGTCTGTTGCATAAAGTACAAACTATAGATAGATGGCAGCAAAGAATTAAACTTTTCTATATCTCTTTTGTGGCACATAGTGGTCATCCATAACCATCTTTCCACCATACTAAGATATGGATCACAAGGTATTTTATTAAAAAAACTGACATGAAATTTAAAAATAATTTTAATTTAACCCTTTGTGCAGTGCAATGAGTGACAGCCATGATTTCCCAGGTATTTGGAAAATAACTTGATGCTTTCAGGATACTGGCTATCTGAAAATTACAGCTGCTATTGTCCAAAATTTAGGGTGGGCAAAAGTTTCTTATCATGTTCTATAGAAGGTTCAAAATGGGACCTTCTAGGTATCTTTAGGAGAAATGCTCAATTTCCAATTGGTATGAATAGTTATTACTAGCCTGTCAATTAATTAAAATAACTTTAGTTTCCTTCAAAACAGCCTTCCTCGATAACTGTCATGTTTTATTTTTAAAAGTTAATTCAGTTTGAAACAAAGAACTTAACAAAAACATTGATGTTAAATTGGCTTGAAAGAAGCCAAATCATGTTCTGAGGTGCACAATACACCAATTTTGTTGACACCAAGCAGTTTTAGACTCAGGAAACTTTATGTATGTTACTGTGTGAAGTTTATGATAGTAGGATGCAAGTTGTTGTTCAAAATAGGGTAGGATGTTATCCTTTTTTAGATAGACTTGTATTTATTCATCTTCTTCTAAAATGAACAAAACTCAGTCTGGCCTAATGAACCCACTTTTCTAATTCTCTCTCTATGGACACCATTATAAATACAGTAAGATTAATAATTAAAAGAAGATTTCTCTATGCTCACCCCAAACAACATACCTTTATCCAGATAACTCTGCACCATATACACCATAATCTTACATAACATGTATTTCTTCTAGAACCACTGCTTTACACATCCACAAGTTTATGCCCAGAATCTTCCTACCACTACTATTAATGGGTTTTGTTTAGCCTGAAATCTTACATCTCACCTGATCTTTTCCTCTCCATCCCCCCAGCTGCTGTTGCTGCCGCTAGAGGACTGTTGTAACTCTGAATACTGTTGTGAGGCGAGTTATCCTCTGATTTGCAGAAGGTTGGAGAGTCAAGTGGTGCTGGACGGGGTATGTGCTTCTTTTTCTTCTTTGGGAGCTTTTGCTTCGCCATGGCCAAAGAGTAATACATTCCAAAGTTGTTGACAATGACTGGAACAGGCATAGCAATAGTAAGAACACCAGCCAGGGCACAAAGAGCTCCTACCAACATACCTGACCAAGTTTTGGGATACATGTCTCCATAACCCAAAGTTGTCATGGTTACCACTGCCCACCAAAATCCAATGGGAATATTCTTAAAGTGGGTATGGTCACTGCCACTAGGATCAGATGGCTTGGCACCAATCCTTTCGGCATAATAGATCATGGTAGCAAAAATCAAAACTCCCAGAGCCAGAAAGATGATGAGAAGGAGGAATTCATTGGTACTGGCCCGGAGTGTATGGCCCAACACTCGAAGTCCCACAAAATGGCGGGTTAGCTTGAAGATCCGGAGGATTCTGACAAAACGAACTACCCTCAGGAAGCCCAGGACATCTCGCGCAGCCTTGGATGATAGGCCACTGAGTCCCACCTCTAAGTAGAAGGGTAGAATGGCTACAAAGTCAATGATGTTAAGAAGGTTCTTAATGAAGATCAATTTATCCGGGCAGCAAACAATGCGCACCAAAAACTCCAGAGTGAACCACAGCACACAAACTCCTTCAATACAGGTAAGAATAGGCTCTGTCTCCATCTTTTTCATCACAACGATCTCTGTCGTGTTGCCTATTACTAGGGTCTCAGTCACATTGGTATCTATGATGAAGGCTTCATGTGTCTCCAGACAAAAAGTTGTGATGGATACCAGAATAAAAAAAAGGGAAGCAAAGGCAATGATCTGAAAAAGAAGGGAAAACATATGCTCAAAGGTTAAAAAAAACTATGGGAGAATAAAAGCAACCCAAAAAACAAGATTACAAGTTTTAAAACTTTTATTCTCTACCTTTTTCATTTTATCACTACAAAGAATGCTTGGAATAAAGAAACATGCTACATTTGAATCTAGATGAGAAATAATCACTGAATGACTCCTTACACAGTTTATAGGGCCCTCTTCTTCTCTTTCCTATGATCCATTTTAGACCATGAAAATTGAAGACCCCAGATTTCAATCTACGCATCTATTAGAACATTCATAGAACATTCTTTATTGGCAAGTCAAATCGGACACACAAGCTACCAGTATTTGCCTCTGGTGCATAAGCTCTCAGTATACATACAAACACCAAAGTGATAAGTCATAGACCATAAATCAATTACAATCATAAATCTTAACATACAAAAAATAAATGTTTCATGTTCCAATTCTATATATTTTATTTTTACATTGGGCTCACTAAACTGTACAACTGTAATAGGAATAATAATAAGTATATTTGTACCCAGGTGTTTGACACAGACTGAACAAATGAGATTCCGCTTCTCTTAATTCAGTTCAATTCTTTGGCAGCATGAAATTTGTCATCTCACAGACAGGAGTAAAATGTATTGGCAGATTTGGTTTTACCTTCCATCCCAAAGGTTAATCTAGCACCTTCCCCTGATACTAACAATAAACAGAGAAATTCAATTGCCCAGCTGCGACTGATTACATTTGCTTGTGCTCCAGCCTCATTTATGTTCATTTTCCTCTGCAGATTAGTTTGCCAACAAAGGGAGGAATTAACGCTTATATGAATATGCATAGCTACTTCTCTGCTTTATTTCATGAACAGTGGCAGAAAAGCTCTGACGATTCGAAAGAATAAGAAGACTATTATTTAAAATCATGTTACTTGTTAATCCAGGAGATTATTTGCTAGCTATAATAGTTTTATTGATTTGCTACTAATTGGAAAATTCATGTTACTTACAATAATAAACTGAAAATCTTTCATAATCAAACATCAGTATGGGGTTTTTTTTGCTAGAACTGATGTATCACTTATAAAATGTGATCATTTATCACAATGTATTTTCATTTTGCTTTTTTCTATATATGTGCAAGTATATTATTTTGGACATAGAGTAAAACTAGTTAAATACCCAAGGGAGCTGCAGTTTGCCTCCTCTGATCAAGAATCTCCCACATCACATATCAAACAAGTTTTGAAAATGAAGAATTTCTAAAGGGAAACACTGGTAACTATTGAACAGAACTGTTTTATTTTATGTCATGGGAATAAGTGCCAATTTGTATTATTATACAGAGTCACTGTTTTCTATCTTCTCCTCACAATAATCTCTTACATGGTATCATAACTTATGGTAACTAAGTCCCATTTCCCATTATGCAATCAGTGATTAGGTAACAGAACAATCAAATACAAACTCTGTATCTAATCTGATTTTAAAACACCATTAAATATAGGATCTAACTCAATATGATCCATTGCACTGAGAGTTTAAGAAAATAATGCTTAAACACACTTAAAAAATTCGTCCATTTGGATTTACTTTGCTTAAGTGTCATTTGACATTGAAACTCAATGATACCCCCTTGATAGCATTTCCAGCCTGTTTGCTAAAGAAAAATTCTTGGCTGCAGCTCCTCAAAATGCAGGATATTTCAAAACCTGCGTAACTGGGACAAATGTAAAACAAGAACATGCACACAAATATGCACCATTTTCATCAATCCACTAAAAAACCAATCTGCCAAACACTCTTACTGAATTAGTAACCAACAGGTTGCAAAAGCCAGAAGGTTTTCAATTCTCCTCTATGACATTGGTTAACCTATAACCATTACAGTGGCATATTGTGGAAATCAACTCAAAAGGACATTAATATAATATAAACATATTAATATATGGATGGGCATGGTAGTCTGAAGGTACAAGTGCAGAAAGGCATGCCAGTAACTTTCTCTGTGCTATCTTTTCCTCAAGTTCCCACAAAAAAGCCTACTAAAAAATAACCATAAAACAATTCATTCTTAATTGAGCATTCTTAAGCTCAATTCTTAAATTTGAAAGCAAGCTGCTCATTATACTTATATGATACACTGAAACAGAATTATTTTTTTCTCTCTCTCTCCTTTAGTAAATACACTTATATAAAAGGACAGGTCAAAATAATTCTGCTAAGATAACAGCATGCTTCCATAAAATTATTTTTAATATAAAATTAATTTAAAATCAGCAGCCCCAAAATAAACAGAATTTTGGCAAAACTTGTGTTTTAGTATTAGTAAAATACATATTATAAATAGTGGCAAAAAATTGCCTTCCTTAGCATTGCAACTTTTCTGATCATTTCCAAGGGAGAAGAAAATAACTTGATATGAGATGAAGGTATATTAGAGGTCCAATTTTCTTCTCCTTCCCTGACCTCGAAAAAAATAGTATTTATAAATCAAAGCTAAATTCTTGAATCTGGAAACAAGCTACCCATTATATTCATGTGACACACTAAACCAGATTTTTTTAAAAACGAGCAATAAACCACTTGTTCCTCCTGAAGTAGTTCAACTAACACACCTTGGGCAATTCTATTCATCCCAATTTGGCATACTGCCTAATCCATGGCCTTTGATTTTCTCCTGTCAAAACAAGCTACCAAAAGCCAAGTTAACAAGCCAGAGCCAGAGAAAGCACTGTAAACAAACACTGGATAGAACTGTGATTTTTAAGCCATCTTTGTTTATAAGGAGACATAGCATACAATCAGAGGAAGGTGCAATGGCCAGTCCTCCTTAGCTGAAGAATTCTGATGTAAATTGGTCCTATGAACTCAATAATTTATATGTCCCCTTCTGAACCAATGTAGACTTGAGGATAGGCTTCCTATTTAGCTGCAGTACAGTATAGTATTATAGTGATCGATTTAGAATATTATCAATTTAATTTAATTTAAAGGTTGAGCAAACTTTCAAAAAAGTGCTTTGCTGAAGGGTTTCAACCCCTCAAAAAGGTGTTGTAAATGGTTCCCTCACTTCTAGGCATGACAATGATGTGAAACAAGGTGGGCAAAAGTCATCTAAAGAGAGAAGTGTGTGTTTGTATGTGCTCTATACAAATTTGCAGTTCTCCACCGATCTACCTCAAACTTAGCAGATAAGTAGCAAAGCGTAGTAAGATCTGCACTGTAGGGTCTCCAAAGGGTAGGGGGCCTTTTTGCCTCCTTTTGGGGGGGGGCAAAGAGGACACTGCAGTAATAAGCACCAACTCTCTACTACACATGTGCAGATTTCAGACTTAGTCGCCATTTTAAAACTTAGGCGCCACCGGTGTTCGGAATCTTTGGCAATCTTCCTGAAGTGGCACTGGCCCTAGCCATATCTTCAGGTAGGCCATATGGCCTTTTGCCGCCCTCCACACTGCAGGGGACCTCAGCCACTTCAGCCGGAGGAGCTAGGCCACTGCTGCTGCTGCGAAAAACAAAGCCCAGGCAGCCGGTGAAGACCGGAGGGCGGCCGGACATATTGGGCTCCTGCCAGCTGACTGAGAACTCGCTGCCCGGGAAGACTTGGGTGATGGGCAGAAAGGTGCTCTGCTCCGGAACCGGCCAGGTTGTAAAGAGCGGAGGCTGGATGGGCACATTGGGCTCCCGTCAGGTGGCTGAGAAGTCACTGCCTCAGCCACGCCGCTTGGTAAGACTAAGGTGCTGGGAAGTAAGGCGCTCTGGCTGCCCCAGAACCAGGCGAGTCGTGAAGAGTGGAGGCTGGGCAGGCATGTTGGGCACCCGCAAGGCGGGTAAGAAGTCGCTGCCTCAGCCACATGACCCGGGAAGACTTGGGTGCTGGATAGAAAGGTGCTCTGGGCACTCCGGCACAGCAACACCTAGCAAAGGGAGGAAGGAGGAAGAGAGGGAGGAGGAAGGGAGGAAGGAAGAGAGGGGGCAAGAGAACTAAGGGTGCAAGGAAGGATGAGGGGGAAGGAAGAAACACAGGGGAGATAAGGAAGCAGGGATGGAGGAAGGAACAAAGGAAGGAGGAACAAAGGAAGGAAGATGGCAATAGAAATGTGGGAGGAAGGAAGGAGGGAGGAGGAAGGGAGGAAGAAATACGGGAGGAGAAGTGAGGGAGATAAGGAAGGAGGGAGCGAGGGAAGGAGGAGGTAGAAGGAAGGAAGATGGCAGTCCAATAAAAAGAACCTGAGCAAGGCCAGGTAATCAGCTAGTCTTTTATATAAAGTTGAAAATGGGACCTTATAGGTATTTTTAGGAGAAATGCCAGTTTCAATTGCTATAAAAAGTTATTACTAGCCTATCAATTAATTAAAATGTCTTTAGTTTCCTTAAATTCATCTCATTTTGCTTTAGAACCTCCTTCTCCATTGTCCTGTCAAATTTTCAATCCTGGCCATCATGATTCTAGCTGGGTGGCTTCAGCAAAGACTGTCTGCAGTGGCAGCTGAAGAAGACCAACCTGGACTATCCCTCCTCCTCCAATTGTAATAGCAATTGCAATAGCACTTAGACTTATATATGCTTCACAATGCCTTCTCTAAGCAGTTTAAAGTCAGCATATTGTCCCCAACAATCTGCCATTTGCCTCCTCTTTCAACAAAAACTACAAAGGTCTCATCACTCACATACAAATTGCTTATCAAAAACTTTGGCAAGTAATTCTGAGGTGGCAAACCGTACACTCTGCACAAAGGAAGATGTAATCAATCTAAACCTCCCTGCTCTTTTGAACCATCTACTAAAAACTTTGTGTGCCAAAGGACTAGTCTGTGTGGCTTTTATGGTGGGTAGTCCCAAAACCTGGAAGCAATAAGGAAGAAGCTTCACTCCACATCATGGCTCACAATGGTTCCATGGACACCCAAACTGCTTGCACAAGGCAAATGAGACTATTTGCTTACTATGATAACATATTAACCCCATGGCATGAATTATCCAAGTCAATTCATGCAGGTTTTCTAATTTACAAAGAAACAGTGAAACTACCAGCAAATCAGTCTTGTAAAAAAAAGTGAATTGTGTTACAGAGATGCTTTTGAACTAAGGAGAAAAGTTGGACAGAATTGATGTAATAGCTCCCCCTTCTCCATTTTGAACTTAGAAAGGAACGGTTAGTGTAATCAAACACTGTAATCACTGCAATCTTGAAATCATTGTGGAATATTGTTTTTTAACTTTCTTGAAGAAATATAATTGTACATTTATGTATACATTTAAAATGAGTGGTATTCTTAACCGTTTCTGTTTAATCCAGCTATATGCTGCCTTTCTATTTCAGTGGATAAGAATAACTACAATACAAAACACTAAAAAGTGTTTAAATCAAGACCAAAATTAAAGAATGGAAAAAGCCTGATAACAAAAATAAAACAAAAATTAAGCCAAGTTAAGCTTTATTTTCAAAAAGTATCAAAATTGCACTAGATTACTAGAAGCATTCCTACCTGCTGAGACCATAACCAACTCACATAATCTAGGATTAGGAGCAAACTGTGTAAATCAGAAGTCATGTCCCCAGGCAGAACTGAGCCTGGACACTTTTCTTACCAAAAAGTAACCATTGCTTATTTGCTTTCAAATCATTCCATAGATAATCAATTTTTATTGAACTATAAGACAATGCTTATATGAGGGGTGTTAAACTGGTGGCCTGCGGGATGTACACGTCACGCAGAAGCCACACCCACCCCAGCTCATCAAAGGGAACAAATGTCACGATATGTCACATGATGGCAACATGACACCGCGGGTTTGACACCCGTGGCTTATATGGTCCATTCAACAAACTACAATTAAGCAAGTCATGAGTGAATCAGATGTATACCAGTCTGTTGCAATGATTCTCCATTACAGAACTCACCCTTGGAGTTCTAACACCACAACCATCAAGGATACCAATGGGAAGGAAAGTCTGAGGTGCCTCTCATGCTGAAATTCTGAAATCCTCCACACACTCGCTCCTCTATCTACAGAAACACTGAGGTTCCTAACAATGAGAGCCCTACTTGCATGTTGATATACATGATGGAAGAGTGGAATGATGTTTGCTGCTCTCTTTTCTGTGGTCTGCCTATCTTGGTTGCTTGTCCTGGATGCCAAAGATATGCCTTAAATTCCTGTCCTTGGCCATTTCTCCACTACTGGACTTGTGATTAAGGACAGCTGTTTCCTTCACTGATACTTTTGGCTCTCATAAAAGGGTTTGTTTGCCTTACTAGGAGGATGAGAGTGCTTTTCTCCCCAGCACCAGTTTGGAGGAACTACCCCACAATCAGGATTACGATGGAGACTTCTTTAAATTCTGTCTGGCAGGTTATAGTATGCCCTCTGTTTCTCTACTGCAATGATTTTCAAACTTGGCAACATTAAAATCAACTAACTGGGGAATTCTGGGAGTCCAGTATCTTAATGTTGTCAAGTTTGAAAAACAGTGCTCTATAGCAGGGGTCCCCAACCCCAGGTCTGTAAAACGGCACCAGTCCACGGCATGCCAGAAACCAAGCCGTGCAAACAAACTAAGACCCATCTGCTAAGGCCCTACAGGAAGATGAAGAGAGGTGGGAGTCAACAAAGTGGCTGTTGTGTAATTTATTTATTTATTTATTTATTTATTACATTTTTATACCGCCCAATTCCCGAAGGACTCTGGGCGGTTTACAAC
>JANHGC010001748.1:174313-198198 GCA_027560395.1 Boaedon fuliginosus
AGTTCCCCAGATGGGTGAAGAGAGGCGGGATATAAATCGAAATAATAATAATAATAATAATAATAATAATAATAATAATAATAATAATAATAATAAATTGAGAAAAATTCATCTTTTTTTAAGCAAGTTCACATCACTGACATTGGAGAATTTATTTCCCTGATGGGAGCAAGTGGGTTTATTTAAGGCTATAATTAAACAAGTCAATAAGAAGTAGCCTAGGTATATTTAATGAGAAAAGTTCTATTGAGATATGCGGTAGCTGAGGGGGATTAATAAAGTGGAAGGATTATTAGGGTAGAAAAGGTTGGGATGGCAGTGATTAAGCACAGATAAATCAAAAATAGCATTATTGCTTGATTAATCTTGAGAAATATAAACAAATCCTGAAATGTTAAATATACCGCACTTAGCCAAGAAAAAACAAGCTTCCTTTGGTGCTGCTGCCTTTTCAGTTTAGTTATTTCTATGTAACTATTCTAAGATGTGACTGAGTGCCTAGACCAGTGTTTCTCAAACTTGGCAATTTTAAGATCTGTGGACTTCAGCTTCCAGATTTCTCCAATCTGCCATGGGGTGGTCCGCTGGCTGGAATATACTGGGAGTTGAAGTCCACATGTCTTGCTGTTGCCGAGTCACAAAAACTCTGGCCTGCATAGAGTAGAATCCAGAGCCTTTTTGTCTCAAATTAGGCAGGAAAATAGCACTATGGGAGGTCAAGGGAATCGTCAACAATCCTGTAGGTTCTTGCAGTCTCTCCCCTTTACTTGTTTTTCTCCCTTTTTCAATTGGCTCTGATATCATGCTTGTCCTAACAGTAAAGATTTGTCACAATTGTTTACCTGCCCACCTGTCTGCTATTAGTTTATTTTGTGTCACAAAGGAGATTGTTTGGAAGAGTCTCAGCACCAGAGAGGACTTTGGGTACTTTAGCAGCGTGTGAAACTGAACATCCTGGGCTTTAGATTGTTATCTTGTAGGGCTGCACCTCAATCTTGATTTGAACAGGAAAAGGTTATTAGGAGGGTCCATGAGGATGCAAGTCACCCCTGTTAGCAGCTCCATGAAAAATCCTTAATCTTTTCCTGAAATCTCACAGGTGCATCCTCTTTCTTAACACAAGTCAGATTGTGTATATGGCATCTCTTTAGCTTGTCAAAGACTAAAAGTTCTAGAACAACACATCTGCCTCTCTTGTTTTCTGAGGCAGGCTTTGGGAAGCAGAATAGCAGACAAACATGTTAATCTGACCAGGAAAGGTTTTAATGGAAGCAAATTGTTGGTAGCCCTCCTGATCGGCAAATCAATACAACTGCCTTAAGCAGCAGTTGCTGAAGAACGACAGTAACAGCCTCAGATATAATTCCTAAAAACCTTTGAGGTTCTCTTCAGTTGTAGAGGAGATAAGTGATTATCAAACATCCTATCAGCTAGGATCCTATCAATGCAAATTCCATGCACAAATGTAAGGTACCCCAGTTTTGTATCAGTACAAAAAAATTATTTCACTGTGTGTATGGGTGAAAAAAAATGTCTTAGGGAGGAATTAGCCCAATGAAAATTGCAGTTACAAAATGTTGATTAACTCTTGGCAAATACCAGTAAGGAATGAAAAATACTGAAAGGGAAACAAGGGAATATAAGACTGGTAAGTGAGTGAAACACTTAATTAATATTTTGTTCTGTAACTTATCAAAGGACTATAGGTATTTTTCATGCCATCTGTCTTTACTATGACAATAGTCCCCTTCTTTTCTAAGTAGCATTTCCCAACAAGGCCAGATAAAGCTGTTTCAACTATGCTGTTGAACAACATTGTTGGCAGTTCCTGAAGCTATTTGTTAACAGAATAATAGAGTTGGAAGGGACCTTGGAGATCTTCTAGTCCAACCTCCTGCTCAAGCAGGAGGCCCTATACCATTCTGGAAAAATGGCTAGCCAATCTCTTCTTAAAAACTCCAGTGACAGAATACCCACAATTTCTGAAGACAAGCCATTCCACTGGTTAATTGTTCTGTCAGGAAATATCTTGTTAGTTCTAGGTTGCTTCTCTCCCTGATTAGTTTCTATCCATTGCTTCTTGTCCTACCCTCAGGTGCTTTGGAGAATAGATTGACCCCTCTTCTTTGTGGCAGCCCCTCAAATATTGGAACACTGTTATCATGTCACCCCGAGTCCTTCTTTTCACTAGATCAGATATATTCATTTCTTGTAGTCATTGTTCACATATTTTAGCCTCTAACCCCCTAATCATATTTGTTGCTAATTGTTGCTTTGTTAATTGTCTTAAAACTCTTCAGCAGGGCATTGGAATATATTGGAGAAGATTTGCTCTTCTTCTGTTACAAAATACATGGACTTTTGCACTTTTTATGCCAAAGTCACAAAACTGCAGTCAGAAAAGAACAAAACCAACAAGCTTTGTTGGAGCTTTGATCAACATCCTGGGAGCAAAGAGACATCTTGTGGTTATTTAAGTCTCAGATGGTATCACATCATGCTGTGCAGTCTGAGCCTATACAACTTTATTTTAGGCAACAACCTAGCATTGCTACTTATGTGAGGCATTCAGAACAAATCATGCCTTCTGTTCAAGATAGTAGTACAGTATCCAGAGGGGACCAGGAGTAGGCACATGGGGCATGTGTGACCAGATGTCATCAAGGTTTGTGTAGAGTGCTGTCATCCACCCCCTGGTAGGGTCTTTTCCCAGCCTCTCAGATGCCACTTATGAAGAAAGCTGAATGAGCAGTATCTTCCTTCTGATGTGGGAGGGCAAAATGGTTTTCTACCAACATAGAGGTCCATTGGTAAGGTATCCAGATGCCCTCCATGGTTCCCTACCACCCTGGAAATGTACTTGGATGGGATATGTCTTCAGACATATCTTTGAAAGAGTCAGGAACATTCATTTAAGCCAAAGTGGATAATATAATGTGGAGGAAAACTGACTTCCTGAAATTGGGTTGATGAGTGGGTAACCATTTAATTTATAACCTGGATACAAAAACCACACCCTGGAAACATAGTGCTCCCCACTATAGCCCTTTATCAGGAACCTGTGAATAGTGTCTAGAACAAGGGACCAAAAAAAAGAGCCCAGAATACAATGCAAGGTAAAGAAGAAACTTTTAATTGCAGGCTGCTATGGGTTGTTATAGTATTTTTCCCATACAACAGAATTCTGCTGACATGGGGTGCTTGGGATCGTAGTTACACTGGCTATGGTGTATAAGTCGCTATAAATTGTGCTTCCCACTCACCCGCATCCAGTTTCGTCAGCCATCCATATGTTTTCTAGGTTTTTTTTCCTATGCAGGCAATTCTGAAAGCCCAGCAGCCTCCTTCCTCAAATTCCACATCCTCATTTCATGTACAGCCTTCTCAGCATGGATTCAAGATGCAAGTTTGGGAGTCAGCTGACCCAGTGCTGAAAGATAAGTTTAAATCTACACTACCTTCAACCTGACTTTTCCCACGAGACTGACTAATATAGCATTTAATTCTTCTCCATCTTTCTGGATTACTGTAAAATCAATATATATTTGTTCTGTCCCAAAGATGCTTTGAAAGACATCAGTAGATTTAGACAAGGTTTCTTCTGACAGCAGTTTCAATAATATTGCAGTTTTCTGATCGTAAATGAAGATGACATATGTGAGACTTCCTTTTTTAAAAAAAGGGGGTTTCCCCCCCTTAATTCTCTATTACTAATGCATTCTATGACATAGTGTATATACTCTTATGACACAGGGCTATGGACTATAGTAGGTTGATGGAAATTTCTTGGTGAGAGCCAAGAAATCATACCATAGAGAGTTAAATAAGTATTACTACAGGCTTATGGTAGGCGCCATTTGTAGCTGCCTATAGGGCCCAGTAGGACTTTTAAAAGCCTAACATTCAATACTATAAAAATAACACCTAGTAAAATTTGACAGGTTAAAAATATTCTTCTTAAACCACCTGAGGTGTGTGGAAAGATTATGCATTAAACATGTAGGTTCACTATTTGACTTCCTACTGCCTTATTGAGTGTTTTTTTCTTGCTAGATGTTTTGTAAAAACTGCAGAACATTTCAGTAATCTGAAAGCAGTGCTTAATTTCAAGATTACAGTCAATGAGGCTGACTGGAATATTAGAATATTGAAGTAAAGCACAAATGATCAGCTGGTTTAAAAAAACAAACATCCAGAAAGAATTACTGTAGAACTGATAAGCACCAGCCTCCATTCTGATGTTGAAAATATTAACCATGTTAAAGTAACTCAGCGTTTGGTGTGATGTTTTACAAATTCTAGTAGCTGCAGTCACATCTCATCTAAATGGTACTATCAGAAGGAAGGCTGAGCTAATTTCAAGAGGCTGCCATTAATGTTCAATGTTGCTTACTTTAATATAAAATAATCCCACTGTTTTTGTTTTACAGAATGACGCACGTTTAGGAGTACCATATGTGAGCAACAAAATTTAGACGGTTTATAGATTGCAAGAAAAAGTTTCTATGCTGCCATCCCATGGCCAAATATGGTAACTAAGCTTGCCTATCTTTGCATAGAATCAGACAGATAATATTGCCACCCCTTCCTTACTGTACTTCTATCATAATTCCATTTCACCTCATAATAATCTAACTGCATATATCACACTGGGATTCTCATATCTTCATTCATAGTTTGCTTTATAAGTCTTTTTTAGAACCTAGAGCGAGGTATATTTTTGGAGCATTGACTCATTGACTAGAAGGATCAATTCATGATGGCAGAAAGTTGGGCTCAATAAATGATGTCATAGATGAGCCAGGAACAGTTATAGGATCCATTTTAAGCATAAATAGGGTTCAGGCAACTCATGTTTCCAGATAGCAATAGCACTTAGACTTATGTACCACCCCATAGTGTTTCACAACACTTTCTGGGTGGTTTACAATATCCGCATATTACCCATCATGTATTTTTGATAAAAGAACTATATCATTCCAATGCCGGAAAGGCTAAACATAAGTTGAAGCACCCCCACCCCCAAAATTTAGAGGCCACGACTTGTTTCCAAGACAATAGTTATATGGCTGCTCCAAGAAATTTAATAAGATTTGATTTTGGACCAAGATATAAGCAATGTACTGTATAACATATTGTTTCAGACAAGACTTTTAAATTTCAAGGACTTTGCTTCATTCCTGGAATCTTATGGAGAATCTATATGAAGTTGCCTGCCATTTCAATCTTCTCATGGTCTCCTACTTCTTCTTCTGGAAGCACATAAATCAGTAGGAGTATTGGTATTAAAAGCATTTTCTTAGATTGCTGGGCTCATTCTTTAGAAAGAAACATTAATATTATCAAACATGTTCCCAATAGGTTACATGTTGCATTTCTCTTCTAGATAACTTATATTTACAAATGCTGTAATTTGTGCTATACATTTTTTTTTGCCAATCCCAAGTGACTAGCTAAGTGATAAATGGAAGAAAATAGTCAGCCTTTCCTACCTGGAGCCCTCTATTTGGGTTAAATCTCACTTTCCATCATTTCCAGATCTGAGGTTGGTTGAGATTACTGCAATTTAACTGATAAATCCAGAAGGCACCAAGCTGGAAAGGCTCGTTCCATCAAGTGATCAGGAATATAGCATATTAATTAACTTCTATTGGCTATTTGTTTTACAAAGATTGGGCTTATATGATTCTACAGCTGTAAAGCAACAGGCGTTACATTATTCTACACTGACAGAAGATGATGTTCCCTCCTGCCATTATCCTTTTCTATGTTTTAGTTTAGCAGCATACAGTACATGACCATATTTTGGCCTCATTCTATTGGCAGTATAGCTGAACACAGGCCACAAATCAATGCAGTGCTTCAGTAATATTCCTGTCAGAATAAGCCAGACATTTACCTCGGTCCAAGTCCACAGACATAGAATATCCATACAAAAGCAACAGAATGGCCTTGAAACAGATTATATTATAGGAAGAAAACTAACTCTAGTAGAACAAAGATCAGCACAACAGCAGATAATGAGTCTTAACACAGAGAGACCCGATGGATCAATTGCTCAAGGCATCTAACACTTAATCCCATCACACCCCAGTTGCTGCTTAGCAAAATGCCACAATGAAATACTGTTACATATTTTCACAGAAATAACGACAGGAGTGCCCTTTTGTGCTCCACCCCCTCCCTCCCATCCCATGGGCAGCTCAGCAGGATGTGGTCACTAATCAGACACTAAAAAATTATAAATATATCAAATGTACAATAAAATATATCTGTACAGCACTGAGAATGAAAATAGTTCACTGATCACTTTGGAATATGTTTCTCATTTAACAGAATTTACACCAACATTTACAGAATAAATATACAATAGAAATAGAATCTATAGGTTATTGTCTTCTCTCTTTATATATATATTTTATGTACAAACAACCAATATACGTTTCTTCATCTTCCCCCTGCCCCTGATCATACACCACAAAAAAGAAGGAAGGAAATGCTGTAGATCCATTGTGGAAACACTTTCCCTAGGGTAGCTTCTCCTTGAGAAGCCAATAGAGGGGCATTGCATGAAATTAGCTCCTGTCAGACCAATGACACTTCAAACATGTCCCAAGGTGCACAGAGCAAATCAAGAATTCTGGAAATCTCTGAAGACTTCCTTCCATGCAAAAGAAGAAGTCTCTAGGAGAGAACAATATGGACAGGAAGGGAAAGCACTGTGTTCAGCAATTAACTTGCCTTTTCACATTTTGCATGATCTCTAGTCTAGACAACAGGGGCTGGGCAATATACTTTTTTTCGTTAATGGAGTCCACAGAGTGGGGGAAGCCATCAAAAGATAAATAAAAAAATGAAATGGAACCTTCTAGCACAGATTTGTTTTTGTCCCTACTTGATTCATTCTTTTTCATGACTCATGAAAAATCAAGCGGTATCTTCTTCACCTTAAAACATAATGTTTACAATCTCTTTGTAAAAAAGAAAACAGTCCATTTAATTGCTCATATCACAAGCTCACATCCTCTCTGCTTATAGTCTTGTCAAGGATATACAGAGAAGTCAGAAGAGGAATCAAAGAACAGGAAACAAAAATCTGCTGAAATCAATAATTGAAAGACTATTCTGAAAAGAACCTTTGTCCTAGAACTGTCAGTGTCTTTAGTATAATGAGGAAAAAGTAAGACTTAATGAAACCTTCAAGCCTACCCTTGATTGTCTTTCACATCTTAACCACCTAATATCCTTAATTTCTAAAACAGCAGTCATCGCAAAAGATGTTTCTAGGAGAAAGCCCACTCTGAAACCTCTTTAACTGCAGCATTGTTTCTAATTAATTGATTCCAGCAGTGCCAATTACTCTATCTTAATTACCATGAAGACAACTGCAATTTTTTTTTGTAGCCAGAAAATAAACTTCACAAGATTTATTTCTAGTGTCTATAGATCTGTGCATGCTTTGAAAAAGATTGGATGCAAGTGCTTTAAATCAGGCAAGAATAGTACTATTATTTCTTAAAGCAGTCCAGCTTTTTCAGCTCTCTGTACAAACCTGGAAAAAGATGCTGCTCTTTAAACTTAAATATGAACCTAAAAAAGTTAGGGCTGTTTTAAGAAATAGCATAGAAGCTTTTTCTATTTTCTGGGCACTTTTTTCAAATCTTTTTCAAGGCATGCAAAACTTTATATCACATAGTCATGTGTAAAAAAGTTAGGGCTGAAATAACAAAAAAGATCCTGCCTTTTTAACATTCATTATACAATTGTCATAATCACCTATTGGGGTCATTATGATAGTCAAAAGCAAACTGCCATAATTCTTATCATCCTGATCATTAACTGCTTTGAATCAACTTGTCTTCTTTCAAATTTTTCATGTTTTAGAATATAGAGCTATACAGGGAAATATTAACATGATGATATCTGGATGAGTATTTAACTACAGCGGGTGCAGTGAAAAGTGTTCCTATAGTCTTAAAATGATTGCAAGTGTTTCTGCATACTGTTTGATTCATATTCTTAGCCTGTTGTAATATATCTGCATAAATGACTGGAGAAAAGAGTGAAGGGAAGTTGGAGTACATTGGCCAATCTTGGAGTGGAAATGGAAAAACAGTGCCCTACACTGGTATCATTTGCTTCTTTGAGCAAGTGGCTTACATAAAGAAATTATCAAGAGATTACAACAACTTCAGGTATTCGAAGGATTGTCTTATAGATGATGCACTAATGTGCTTTTTCTCTTCTATATATAGGATCTAAATGAACAGATTGATTTTTAAAAAGGAAAAGGAAGATTAACAATGAGAAAAGACCCATTGACAGAGTAAGTTATTTGCTTGGGACCAACACATGACCTGTATAAAGAGAGGCTTCATGGCAGATTACTGCTAATGCTCAGGTACTAGGTTTTCTATATTAAAAAAATGGATCTTCAGATATTTGTGAACTCCCAATTCCTATCCATCCTAGCCAGAATGACCGATACTGAGCATTGGTCATACTTGATGCTCACATTACCTCAAAGGCATGCTCTCTTATTTATGAACTCTATCCTAATTCTATAATCCTGCCATCTGTAGCAGCTGGACCAGATTTCCAATAGCAGTCATTTAGTTTAATTGATTCCAGTGGAATTATATTGATTCATATCCAAAAAAATATAGAACTATCACAGAAAATGGCTTCTTTTCTTTTTCTTTTTGGAAAATTGCTGCTTTTACAGAACTCAGATAAAATAACTAGTATAATAGTGTGATACTTTATGACTGGACTACAAAAGGCCAGAAATGGACTGAAATATGAACTTAGCTACCCCTATTGTCTATTCAGATTGTAATATATTGCAGGCTTACTTAAACAATGTAGCATGTGGAAAAGGAGAAACTGAAGTATAATTATGCATAATCCTCCAGGTTACTTGAGTACTCTGAAGTCAAATCTGAACCCCAAGAACAAAAAGAGAATCCATTGTCTGCCGAAATGAATAAAAATGTTGTGACATCCTTAAATGCAGCAGTACAGGCAAACCAAATCATCAGGAAACATTCTAGACTGTAGGCTCTTGACTGTAAAAATGCTAAGTCTCTGGAAAGTAGGGCATTCTTCATCATTTTCCTGACATCTTGACATTTCCCCACTGACACTTCATTGCCTCTTTGGGAATAAACTAGTTGTTTTTCACTATTGCATAATGAATACATCCTGAATAATTGGGGTTCCTGACATTAATTTAATGCATTGTGATATACTGTTCAGTGTTGGGCCACAATGAATAGAATGAGGTGGAGTTAGGACACCAGATCTTGGCTTCTGTTTAATTGCTGATTTATGCCAAACACAAATTCAAACCTTATTTCTCTATTCCACCATTTAGAAGAGACTTTGTAAAGTTAAAATATGTTGTATATTCAAAGCAGGATAAAAATGATAAAAAACTGATGGTAGCAGACAGCAATACTCTGAAAATATAAATACTATCCACTGACAAATTGCCTTCTTAATTTCTCATAATGCCCCAGACACAACTTTAAAGGTATTATTGGCGGTTAATATTCCAGCAGATTCAGGCTCTCAAAAATGTTCTAAGCGTAAGATATTTCTTTTGTTGTTGTTTTTGTTTACTCCTAGAGAATTGTGCATAACATTAGTCTCAGAAACTAACAAAAAGCTGGCCACAGAGAGGCAATCCCAGTAATCACTTTTAAAGTGGCCTCTATAAATCTTTTGTACCATTGCAGGCATCTAGTCAGGATCTAGCCACTCAACTCTCTGCACATAAACTCTTAAAGCATCTTCTGCAAATAATTTACACTGTAACATATTCCTCCCAATATGTATTATTTTCTAGTTAAAAAAATCAGACGGTGGTATTTAAGTCCACAAGTTTCAAGCAGGGGAATTTTTAAATACCAAAACTAGAGAAGGACAAAATGAAAAGGGAAGGGAGAAATTATTTAAAATGTTCATTAATTATATGGTTTACCTGAACAACTTAAAACTCTTTCACGTAAATTGTACAGTTTTGGAGGAGGAGAAGGAGAAGGCTTTAAAATCGGTTTTAAAAATTGGCACTGCTTGTTTGAATCACTAACTGAAGGTGACTTAAGTGGAAGGCAAGAACTCTGCCACTAGACTTTAGTAATCTTATCAATTCTATCAATATCTGATACTGTGATGGATATATGTGCAGTTACCTTCCTCACTGCAGTTAAAGAAAACAGAGGTAACAGTCTGAAGAAAATGTTTAAATTATCTTAGGTATAAAATATAAAACGTTGTTTAGAAAGTTTGATGATCCCACCACACTAATCCTGGCTGGGTGACATAATTCACATGTGCTATGTTGAAGGAAATGTGCTATCCATGTTTTTAATGTGCTTGTCATTCCTTCCCAAATTATAATATAGGAAGATCCTTCCTTGTTTTTAGTGTGTGCCCACATAACAGGAATAGAGATGTTGTTGCACTGCAGTTCCCTGCATTCCTCATCATTAGCTTTCCTCGCAGATGCCCATGAAATCTAACAACAGCCTGGAGAGCTACTGATTTTCTCTATCTCTTTTGTAAAAAAGAGCTGCTACTGGAGTAGTTCTTACTATATTCTCTATTTCATAAATGTCAGCATTAGATTAGAGTTCTATAAATAATGTCACGAATGACATCATGAATTCTAGAAAACTACACTGATAGAGCTAAGTTTTGGTTCTGACTAACACACATGGCACAAACCTGAATTGGTAATAGAGGAACACTGTCAGTCTCAGCAGCATGCATACCATGGCCAGCTTCACTGGAACAAAATACCCTCCAGTTTTTGATCCATCTTCAGCAATAACGTCATCAATCTCACATAATGCAACAACAAGCATTCTGATGTGCTGTCTTCATAAAATGTATCTTAGTGAAGAGTTGTAAGAACCCTTCACTAAGACTGTGCAACTTGGATATGATCCTGGTAGAATACATATTGGGCTTTTAAAATCTTGTGCTATGAATAGTGGTAGTCATTCAGCAAATGGGACAAAAGCCTCTTCTCCTAACTAAAAGTAAGAGATAGAGAAAAAGATGGAGAGAGTCAGGGAACCAGCTGCTCCTGGTTTTTGTTTTGGCTGTTTCCTTATTCCATCTCTCTCCCCCAATCTTAGATTTCTTGAAACAGGTTGTCTGTGTTTTTCAATACCAATTAGCTAAAATTTCCTTTTTGCCCATAAGATTTATTGCAATGTCCTACGACTACTATAGTTCACTGAGGAAAATTCTGGTATTTCATTTGGAGAGCACCAGAAGGAAAGCAACTTTCCTTCTCAACCTTTTACACTTGATATCATCTACCTCTGGTTGCTATGCATGATGGGAAGGTTTTTTTAAAAAGAAGAGATGTCCTCCTTCAGGACTATCTTCTCTTTCACCCAGGAAGTAGGGGAAGGCTACTGGTTGATGGTCACAGTTCAGATTCAGGAGTGGTATCCATGAGGTACCCACTGCTGTAACGTCCATTGGCAACATTGCTCATTTCCATTGGGGACGTGCTCCCAGGGCCCAGGTACGAGCGATGTGCAGGCATTGGAGAAGGGGTTTCACTAGGAACTTTGCTCAAGATGAAACGGGTCTCATCATTGTCTTCTAAGTTGGATATGTCCTTCATCATACGCCCCTTTTTGTATGTGACCGACAGAGCATTAGAACCATCTGACAGCAAATGGAATTGGCGGAGGACAAAGATCACAGGCAGAGGAAGGGTGGCCAAGATGATCAGAGATACAAGTATGCCCATTGCCCATTTGGGGTAATAGAGAAATTTCTCCGCCGCCTGGAAGGAAAAGGAAAAAGTAATTTGGCATATATTATTGGTATTATGCATACATTAAATTAAGTGAATTAGCTTAGCAGTTCTTTGGAACTCAGGCAAGCATAAAACCATTCCTCATCCAACACCTTTTAGAGAAGGAATACACTTTGAAAGGAGATATTTACAGGAATTAAACTGCTACCGGTAAACAATTTTCCTTTCTCTTCATTTCATATCGATAAGTTCTTCCTTTTCTGTGTCAACAATTTGTCTGCTTCCTATCCCCTATTTACTTTAGGCAGCTTACACCTCCAAGAATATAAAAATAGCAGAGTAAAAGCCGCAGGGACTCCCTTCCCTTCCCTTTATTTTCTCACTAATATACAGTATGTACAATCCTTCCCTATTGTTGACTAGTGATTTATTTATTTATTTTATTACTATAACTACCCAACTCAACCAAGTCGCTTTTGTTTGAAAAGTGATATGAAAAAATTGGCTGTTTTCACCATTTTCATAATTTAGGAATTTGCTGCAAAAGGAATAAATGCTTAAATCATTTTTCAGAGTCTTTATAGTGACCTGCCAAAATATAATTCTGGATTTATTTTAAAGCGTATGAAACTGTGATATATAAAAATGATGCCATCATGAAGGATTAAATAAACCAGGAAGAAAATATCACAGTTCTTTGTACCTGTAATGTGCAACTAGCATACTGTTGTCAGAACAGAGTTCCTTTGGCTTAATGTATATGGGGCCTGATCTAGTATTTACATAATTTCATCTGTACTGATGATTCAGTGGCTTTATTACATATTGTCACGCAGCTTATGATCAATTGATATGTAGCAGCCTATTCAAATAAAATCGATCAGTTTAATGCTGATGCACAGTTTATGGATTTGAAAATGTTGAGGTATAATTTATGCAGACTCACCTCTTCTCTTATCCAGGCACTATAACCTGGTGGATTGACTGCTAGCTGAATTATACTGGCTGTCATCAGGCCAGCCATACAGATGGGTGAAATGTACTTCCAGGTATAAAAATAATAGCAGGAAGGCCGGAAACCCAGCATTTCTGTTAATTCCTGCATGAATCTAAAAAGGGAGAAGGAAGAAAATGAACAGGTGAAGCACAAATGCCAGATTTCTGCCTTTTTATTTCATACTGGATGGAGAAATTCAATCAAGAAACTTTGCTGGCACTAGAAATCTAAAGAAGAATCAAGAAGTCTGAGGATTTTGCAATCAAGTAAGCTCATTATATAAAATGGTTTTAGAAGTAAAAGATGGAAGAAATATAAGAACATCAGTTCCACTGATTCCTTTTGAAAGAACTCTTACTTCTTGGTACCGTAAATCCAAGCCACTGTAATGTTTTCCAAGATGACCACAAGAGTGAGTGGCAGCGTTGCAGAGTAATCATCAAACATGGTGACGAAATAGTTGCCTGAGCGTTGCACAAAGATCAGACCCACGAGGAAAGCAAAAATGCAACAGCCAACTGTAAGGAGCAGATGACAATTGTTAACACACATAACTTCCTGCAAGAGCTGTTATGTTGGTCTTATTAACATATTTTGTTATGTTTGTCCTATGGATATAATTATACTGCCTAAAAAATAATGCACAAAATAAAAAGTCCTAAATAGAAGTTCACAAATCATGAATATAGTTCATACTGTGGAACAAATAAATGCACTTCTATTGTAGGTTTAGGCATGACAGAATTGGCATGTGCATTCAGTGGCAAAACAGGCAAATGAGTGTAACAGACCAAATGCAGGATCCAGCTGAACTTCTTATATGTATAGTAAGAACTATCCTCTTATGCTAAGCAATCCCTCTTTATCCCTATAAGGAAGCTAACTAAAGGCAGAACAGAGCATGGCATTTAGTCTTCCTATGTTTAAAAACATGATTTCAGTGTGCATGCTTCCCTGAGAGTAAGTAGCCGTTGTACAAAATGGGGTTATTCCCATAGGAACTGCAGGGAAGTCCATACCATGGGTAATGAAAAAGGGGGTGTGTCCAGTAGCTTGGTGTACTGAGTTATTATACGCTGCCTCGGCAAAAGGATATTCCTATCCTTTTTACTTAACCAAGTAAATGTGCAAAAGCTTGCAAAATGACATGGGACAAACAGTATAACTTATCTTTAGAGAAAAGTAAAACAAATTTAGCTATAAATAAGTCTGGGAGAAACTTGACTTAATGGTATGATGTATTGCAGAGAAAGCTCTTTAATTTTACCTGAGCAAATCAGCAGATGGTACCCATCACAACACTTACTGATTAGAGATGCCTCCAGTTAAGAATATGCAAGTTGGGTGAACTCAAGGTCAGGTTTAGCCCATAGAGAAGCCTCTACCATTTATATGCTGCATTTGGGCTGAAGTTACACATATTATTTTATCACAGTACATTTCACTGAAACCAGGAAGATTTACTTCCAAGTAACAATATATAAAATATGATGTAGAGTCACAAAACCACTTTCCAAACACAGCTCAGACCTACTCGCCACAAACTGTTCTGTAAATCAATATTTAGTCCATTTGTTTCTTAATAACATTAGCTATCACCTCATGATCTAAGATTAACTTCCCAGATGCTGAAAGGAAAAGGCTATGCCTTCTCTTTAAAGTAACAGTGTTGTGGCAACGTTGATTAAGGTTCTGAATTAGAGTGTTGGAGGAAGAGAAAGGATACCTGCAGCTTAATGGGCCCAGAATGATCAGCTCTGAACTGCAGTTTTCTTCAGACTCTTTGCATTTCCCTGAGAAGGGCCTTACCTGTTAATGCTTCTTTGCGCACTTTGAACATGTCAATGATGGGTGTGGTGATGCCAGCCATGGTCCCAATCATGCTCCCCAAACCCAGGTTTATCAGCATCAGGAAGAACATCACTGACCAGAAAGGAGAAGCTGGGAAGTGGGTCATTGCTTCTGTGAAAGCTATGAATGCGAGGCCAGTTCCCTGCACTGACTGTACACAGCCAAAAGAAGATGCTTATGTTATTCTTGACAACAGAAAGTGTGTTATAAAAGCAGATGTGTGTGTGTTTGTGTGTGTATTCTTGTCAATAGATTTCTGTCTGTAAAACTACAAGCTTTCAGAGCCAAACAGCCAATTGCATATTACCCTCTGTTCCAGTGAGGGGAATTTCCTATGTGGATAAGTAGAGGCAAAAGCATGCATGTACTGAGGAGTGCACAAGCATCTGCTGCTTTCTATATATACATGCTCTGCAAGAGAGAAAATAAACTCTGGCTTTATATCGCATGTATATCATAGATATGATGGGATGAGTATTTGCTCCTCAAGTTTTCCCAACATCAGTAACTTCAAATGACCCAAATACATTTATTCACTCATGGACAATAAATCCCGAACCTCTTTCTTTCAATAGCTGTGGAGAAAGGAAACCCACCAGTTCAATAAATTATGGTCAATTGGAGAAAAACTACTGCACAGTGAGAAAATTCATGAACTTTCTTTCACATCAGATTTGACATCCAATCCATTTGGCATTTTCTTATCATAGATATTTCCACTCAGTATCCTTGAAATGAGTGCTAAGTGGCAATAGATTTCAGAAACCTCAGAACATTAAAAACCTGTGACATAATTGTGGGCAGGGGCATTTGCTGTTGTAATTCTGCTCCAATAAATTACATTAACAACAAAAACAAAAGATTTCTGAACCATTCTTCTGGATCCATGTATCACGTCTCTATGATAAACCAGGAAGAAGATTGATCCCTGCTCTGCTATACCCTATACCAGGAGTGTCGAACTCACAGCCCATGGGCTGGATGCATTGCGCTGGCCATGCCAACCCCCAGTTTAGCAATGGGGAAAATTGTTGAGATTGTCACATAATAATCTTTCAATTAAAATTGAAAGTAGGTAGAAAGTTATGTAGAAAGCCCACCTATTTCAAAACACCTTTCTTTAGCCTCCCTCCTTTCCTTTCCTTTCCTTTCCTTTTCCTTCCATCCATCCATCCATCCATCCATCCATCCATCCATCCATCCATCCAGCAATATATCTAAAGCAAAAACACTATTGTTATCCAGGTTTGGTCTCATTAACTCAGCAATATCTGGAATTAGAACACATTAGAAAGGCACAGAAAATTCAAAGTTAGTATCACAATATCTTTAAAAAAGAAGTAAGCAAAAATCTGATCTCCCATCCTCCTGCTTTGTTTCCTTCTGCTAAATATGATTGCAGCATTGCTCTGTAGCAAACAATAGCCAAAAAAAAAAAAAAAAGCAGAGCTGCTGCCTCAGTAAAGCAGAAAGGCTGGTAAATGTGTCAGAAAGAGAAAAAGATGGAGAGATGTATGTGGAGAAAGTCAGCAATTGAAAGAAGACATGTCTAAAAGAGGAGGCAAGGAATGTTCACTGAGTATTATGTACAGGTGTTAATTATGTAATGTCTCCATGTACAAAATTTTATATGACTTACATCCTCCCCCTTGAAAAGAATTTTGTTGTATTACAATACACATCTTTGTAACTTGCAAAATTACACTGATCACCAGGAGGCAGTATTTGGCTATTTGGGACTCTTCAGATATACTGTACATAACCAGATGCTATTCTACTAGGAATTGAATTTTAAAAAAAAAACAATCCATCTTCTATTTAAACAGTGTGTCATCTGTGTACAAATATCTTGTGTGGTAACAATTAATGTAGTAGGAGATTTCAATGCAATTGTGGATGCGGAATTGCACTATAAAACCAGAAAAATAAGCAAAAAATCTAGGAAAACATTTCCAAAACCCTTTTTTAAAATGATGGAAGAGTTAGGTGTTCAAAATGCATGGCGAGAAACTCATCCTGAGAAAAATCAATATTCATTCGATTCAAATAGACATATGTCTTGGTCCAGAATAGATATGATGTGGATATCAGCAGAGTTAACATCTAACAGACAAGAAATAAATATTGACACAAGTACATGAGAGTTACATGGAGGGGACAGAAAAAGAAGTTAAGATGGACAATGAATTGATTAATATGAAAAGAAAAAGAATTTACTCAATTTATGGAAAGAGAACTGGACTTTTTCTTCAAAGAGAATAGGAAAGAAGAAACTTCACTATAAAATGTGTGGGATACAGCAAATGCATATATTAGAGGACTAACTATAACTATGTGGGAAGAGAAATAAAAAGGAAAGATAAACACAAAAGAAACTAGAAGAGGAAAACAAGAGGTTAGAGATAGAATTGCAAAAAGATCCACATAAAAAAAGAGCAAAAATACTATTGTATATTGTATTGTATTTTTTATTGTTGTGAGCCGCCTTGAGTTCCCCTTGACCGAGGAAATGAGGCGGGGTATAAATCCAAATAAATAAATAAATAAATACTAGGAATTGATTTCATGGAATTACACAAAGATAATCTTCTCTGAGCCTCTTTGGGGGAAGAGAAGTTGGATGAGAGGCTCTCACCTGAGGTTAGAGATTCTATTCAGAATTCAGTATAGATTTATTCTTTGGAAATTACAGGTTGGGTATCTGATCCTGAAGATACTAAGGAAAGTTGTGGAACAATGTAAACAAAGGTGCAATATAAACAAATAGGTTTGAGGCCAGTTGCTTCAGAAAATGGTTTATCTGGGACTCAGGAATTTCTCCTGAGATTCTTGGGGAGATAAAGAGAATCTGGGAGTTCAGGTGTGTAGATTTCCCAGTAGTCCCTGCATGAAATCCTTGCGCGGAAGACAATCAAATGTTGGAAACAAGGTCAATGATAACTTATCTTTATACAGTTAAGTCAGTGGCCTGGTTGGTTAGTTTTACTTAAAACTTGTATCTCTGTAAATCTCTGGGTGGCTTACAACCAATTTGGAGTTAGTTCAATTCAAAAGAAGAATATGACATCCGATTTCACATTTCAAATCTATTTTTGTTCTCATTTTTTTAATTCTAAACATGATTGTTTTATTCCAGTGAAGTAATATTTGTATAATATGATTACAATTATTACATTTTATTATTTTAAAAGCTTAAAATATTAAAAATAAAAAGAGATAAGTATAATTCCCATCATTGCCTAATTTCCTTTAGGGCTTTTAGTGTTACACGCATACAATTATATAGCCCCTCTCCCCAAAACAGGTAGACGAATAAGCCCCAAACAGGTGTTGGCTATCTCACTAGTTTCGAAGAGGCAGGTTTTAGCAAACCCTCTGAGGAAAGGAAACCTGTGTGATGGCACAGACTATAACCCTGTAAAGTAGAAGATGGCAAAATCCATTAATCTAATATTGCCATCATTTGGACTCATTTATTTTTCCTGTCCCCTCACTCTGGGCCTATTCTTCTTAACACATGGACTAGGAAATTACAAAAGCATCAGATAACGGTTTTGAAAAAAACTTGTTTTTTTTAAAAAGCAATTAAAATAACTATACTTTTATTTTTATTTTTGGTGTATCATTATTATTGAAGCCACCCAGGTGTCTTGGCTGCATTTGGATGATTTAATATGAACTAGTGTTTTCTCTTTTGCTTCTTTCTATGCATTCCAGAACATCCAAGCAGGGAGCCAATAGTCGATCGCACCTGATCTGAAACGGGAAATCACAACGATTAACTTAATCACACACAAATTTTAATCATTTTATAACAATTGGCATATCTAGAACTCTAAGAACATGTTATGGGCATACTTATAAAATGGCTACCATGGTGAGCAAAGCAAGTAACAAAATACCTCCTATTTACTAGAAGACAAAGTGTGGGTGCTGCTCCCATCTCTCCTTCCAAGATAGCCTCGGTTTCGTCAACTTGTTCCTGTCATTGTTGTGGAGGCTTTCCAGCAAACCCCTAAGCTACCCCATATCATTTGTATTGTCAGTTCTCCTGGGTGTTGATAGCCTCCAAAAATTTCCACTTGATTTATCTCAAAAAGCTAAGAAAGGTCCAAACTGGTTAATTTTTGGATGGAGGACCATCAGGAAGTACTTGAGGTTAGAGTGAGAACTTGGAAATATTCTGGATGAAGGCAGTGGCAAAAGCACTCACATATTGTTGTCATAAAAACTACAAGACCACATCCAAAAAGTCACACGGAGCTGAGCTCATCTTGGAGGAGACTTTACTACTATTATTTGAGGCTGGAACATTGCTTAGCAACATGCCAACTTCCAATTTTTTTAATTAAAAGAAGCCTTCGAGATTTTGTGGCTGTTTCAGTATTTTGAGAAGGGATGTTTTACCAGCCTCCTCTGGATACTTTGCATAACCTTAACAACCATAGTTATCCAGTTAAAGCAAAGCCCATGGATAATCAGAAATTTCCTGATTGGCAATAGTTTTAGGCAATGAATCTACTTCCTTTTGCCAATTCCACAGTGTTTCTCCTTTTATTTTTGCAATTTCCCTTTCTCACCTTATCGTAGATGATTGATGGATACATTTATTTGGAATATTTTCTTTATACAGCAAGAAGAATCATTCATTTCAATAGTTTGCAGTATATGTTGTCAAACTTAACAAAGACACTTAAAGCCTGTGCTAAACATCATTTGAGTCTTCCATTGTTCTTTCTATCTACTGATTCAGCTCCAGAACTGAAACTTGGCTGTTAAGTTCCCCCCTCAATGTAACAGCATCAGCCAATAGAAAAAACAATAATTGATGGAATTTTCCTTGAACAGTTCTATGACCTTGAACTAATCCAAGCTGTTCATCGTGGATACTTGACTAGTTTAGGAACTGTATATCAATTCAAGCGCTTAACAGGAATGAAAACAACATTAAAACTTACTGACCCATCCATTTGGATCAGGCAGTCCAAATAAATCAAAGATATAGCCAATTGCATGATGCAAGTCAGAAACAAAGGAAAAGTTTGGTTTGAATTCATCGAAGTCATAAGCAATGCCAGAAAATGAAATCTGCACTTCAAGAAATAAAATTAGGCTCTAGCTCAGTGCTTTCAACTTTCCATTTGGTTGCACGGTTTGAAGGTTGCAGAATGTTGGAATTTCATAGTCTCTATGTATGCTTTTCCTCTTCTGCATTTACCTGTTAGTCATTACTATTGGCAATTGGATGTTGCATATAAAAAATGAAAATTTGTTTCCCTGTAGTTGTTTTTAATGTATTTTTAAAAATGTATTGCTGTACACAAAGCTTTTAATCTACTAGATAGATATTCATTTTAAAGTTATCTACTTCTTTGTCAGGATGAGCTTATGGTAACAAAGACGATTAATCAGACTGATCATTTCATATCTCCTATTAGGGAAAAGATTCTAATGCCAGAAAAGACAGAATGAAGGAGAGGATGAGGCAAACCAGCAGCAAGGTGGACGGACTCAGTTACAATGGAAATGGGTCCACCATTAGAAGTAAGACTCAACTGGAGACAGTTTGTCATGGAGAAAAACTATCTGTATGGTAAGGGTAGCCTCTGCGTTGAGTCTACTCCATCATCACTGATGTTCAAAGCTGTCTATATTCTTTAAATTGCTGAGACTTGTCTTAGATTGGATTGAAGCATGATATAAATGCAGCCATTCAGTCAGCCAATTAACCACTCAATTAAACAAAGCTGCCATGGGAAAGCCTAAGTATCTGGATCTGGATCTTGTCCTGTCTGGTCCAAGTGAATACTTGGATGAAGGTTGTCTGTGTCTAGACAGAGCAATAGTGTGGGCAACCCTCCTTAAAATTTGCTTGCCACCTTACAGAGGTCACCACAATTTGAGTACTCGCCTTAACTACCTGGCCACAATCTGTCCCTCTCACTTTTCATTACTGAAAATCCTGAATGTAATGTAAATTTTGTAATGGAATTACAAAAGCAATATACAAGCAAATAAAATAAAGGATGAAATGTTGATAAATATGTGCACTATGATAACAATAAAGAAGTTAAATAGTTCTAACTCTTTTTTATTGGTAATAGAGTATTTTTGGATAAACTTTTTATTGCTGGCTTGTAATTTTGTGCAACAAGAGTTCTGGACTTATCTTGCTGCTAATTTTTTATAGCAATCAGCAGGAATTCTTGTCAGATTTCAGGAAATCCTCAAGATAGATTGTTTTTCCTTTCTTTTAAGAAATGTCATGCCAAACTTTATGCCAAAAACTGAGAATAAATAAAGTTTATGTTTTAATTTATTTGGCTTCAGCCGTGCTTTATACTAATTGATATAATTTCAGTTGAGTTATTTATTATATGTATATACTGTTATAAACAGAACTGACTTCCAGTTACTTTAATTGGGTACCCAGTTGTATCTATTTGAAGAAACATCCTGTGATACTTCAGGGGCCAAAGACTGATTCCCCAAATCTTTATGGTCTGATAAAATGCATCCATGTCTTTTTTAGGCCAGTGTCAGCACTGTTCCTCTTTCTGTACTTTTTCATTCATTGCCTATTATTTTTTGTGGGTTGGAGTGTCCCCTAGTGACAAAGATGTAAGGTTGTTCTTTCTTTCATTCAAAATACATTCAAACTCATCTCTGAGTATAGGTTGGAAAGGTAGTGAATAGAACAGAAAAATATTGAAAAATATTGGGAAGATCTTATGGGGCACTAAGTACAAATCTTTAATATCTAGTCTATATCTCTTGATGAGTGTGCTGATATTGGCCAGCTCTATTTCTTTCCAGATGAAACAGGTGCGTTTTCAGAGTTGCTTCCTGAATATCGTCATAGGCTGGATAAGAGCTGTTACATTAAGTGTGAATTCTATTAAGATGTTACTTCATTAATTAATTCATTCAAGTTGATGCTGCCTGACTTCAAATGATTCTGGGCAGCTCACAAAACATGAAGACAATACAAAAATATAAAGTGAATAAAAACATTGCCATTTCTAGCTTCACCATTGTCAGTTTTGTCTGTGGAGATTCTCAGTCATCCAGGTCATGGTTGTCCCAAAGATGCTTTTTCAAGAGGCAACTGGACTTTCTGGTTTTTCTTTGAAGACATTTTGCTTCTTATCCAAGAAGCTTCTTCAGCTGCTTGGATGAGTAGAAGAGCTGAAGAACCTTCCTGGATGAGAAGTGAAGTGTCTTCAAAGAAAAACCAGAAAGTTCAGTTGCCTCTTGAAAAAGCACCTTTGGGATGATTGTCAATATGGTACTTTGATGTGATATATACATTGTGGGAGCCGGCTGATGATTTGTTAATCTTTTAAACATAATTCCCAAGAAAGAGATCTTGCATTGTAAAGACAATTTTCTCTTTTTATCACTCATATGACTGTATATGTCATATGACTGTAATAAATGTAATAAAATCAGTCATATGACTGTAATAAATAGTACAGAGGATTCATTGGACTAAAGCAGCAGATCTCCCACCCCACCATGACACATGGCATATTTTTAGAAAGTTGTGGATGCTCTCATATCCCCAGTCAGTGATCAATCTATCTATACCCATGATATTTGAGATTGAATCTGTAATTATTGCAATTAATTCTTTTTAGGTGATTTGTATTATATTGTTATTTACTCGTTCTTTATGTTCTTTATTTTGAGAACCACCCAGAATCAATTGGAGTTGGCATTAAAATAACCATGCAATGAATATGCATCTGGTTACTCAGGAATGGCACCAACAAACAGCCTCTTTCATTAAGCAGCTCAAAGGGACGAGAGATCTGCCCTCCATCCATGACAGGTAGTAAATTGTCACGTAAAAATGAGACTATCCAATGGACTTCTTTTTCTAGATTGTAGCTGAAAGAAAATCCAGCTGAGTTAGAAAAGGAGGCGAACAACTGCTATAATGCAGGGTTTTTCAATCTTGGCAACTTTAAAATGTGTGGACTTCAACTCCCTGCATTCCCCAGTCGGGGAATTCTGGGAGTTGAAGTCCACACATTTTAAAGTTAAGGAAGATAAGAAACACTAATACAATATATTAACAGAGTGGGAAGGGACCTTGTAGGTCATCGAGTCCAACCCCCTGCCCAAGCAGGAGACGGTTTTAATTGCTCTCGGGAATTGAACTGCCGAGCTGCCGACCTTAGGCTACGCAAGCCCAGCATCTTACCACATGAGCCACCGTCTTGTGATAAATGCTGTAATAAATGAGAGGAAATTTTTCAGTGAAAAGAAAGAAAGATTTCAATATTTCCCTGGAGATATTTTGCCTTGGCAAGAGCCTGGATGATTGATGAGCAATGGGGGAGGCAGTGTGGAAGGAGCGGATGCCTTCCTGGTGTGGGACCTTTCCGCTCCATAATTGTACCCCACTTCCGTAGTCTTTATTTGAAAGCTGCTTTCCTTGAGATAATATAGGAAACCTATTCTTCAGTAACAATCCCTGCCCCAGCCTTGCTCCCGTGTTTCCTGTGACCATTTTAAAGGCACAAAGGACATTAAGCTCTAGAAAATCTTTCTGCCCTCAAGTCCTGTGGAAATGAATTGGAGGTGCAAACCCACTCTGTCCTTGCCACCAACAGTGCAATTCGGCAATTTTGGAGTCAGGAGTCCATAGTGTCAAAGAAGGGGGTCTAATGCCCCTTTCACCTTGAAATAATACGCTTAGCTTTTTTTCAATCTTATGTAATAAGATTTCTGCTACATTTATCCTCCTGCTCAGTCTGCTAAGTGGCACTCCTGGATATTTTCTCCCAATCCTTAGATCCTGAAGGGAACTTTAGTTTTCATAGGGATTTCACAGAAAAAAATTGCAATGGAAGATCCAATGATATTTGCTGTACAGATTATAGACCGTCCCTCCCGAGCTTCTCTGCCTAATTTAGACTCCAGATCCTTCCTCAAATCTAAATCTTCTCCTAATTTAACATAAAATATGTTTTTAAAGAAGTATATTTGTGCCGCAGCATTTACGGGCCTACTGAAGCCCCTGCCACCCCACATGTTGCAGGTGACCTTACTTGGCGGGATGGGCTTCTCCATTTGAGTGCCGTTTGAAAATATGGAGTCTCAATTTGAATATGGAGCCTCAGTTTGAAAACTGCACTTACTTAGTAGAGGGAGGGAAAACTGCACATGCTCAGTAGAGGGTTGCGCCTTATTCGTTAAGAGTGTCCTCTTTGCCCTCTTTTTGGGGGGACAAAAAGGGTCCCT
>JANHGC010001749.1:0-17957 GCA_027560395.1 Boaedon fuliginosus
AGGGGATGTCATCCACTGACTAACCTATTAGTTAGGGGCACATGTAGATTGGGCACATGTGTAAAAATCAAGCTCTGGCTTACTTTCAGGGGAGGTCGTATTTTCAGGGAAATGGGGTACTACTTTTAACATGTGTATCTATTTTATTCTATGTATGGACCTTTTCAGTCATCCAGATCATGGTTGTCCCAAAGGTGCTTTTCAAAAGTCAACTTTCTTGGTGTTTTTCTTTTCTTTTCTTGAAGACATTTCACTTCTCATCCAAGAAGCTTCTTGGGTGAGAAGTGAAATGTCTTCGAAGAAAAACATCCCAAGAAAATCCAGTTGCTTTTCAAAAAGCATTTTTGGAACTAATTTTGTTAGCTTTTCTTAAGCTGTATTCTTGCATTTTAACTTTATCTCTGTAAAAGAAATTCCTATAGGAAGGATTTTCTGATATGATAAAAAACAAACGTTACCATAAAGATCCTGAGTTTTCTATATATGGAGGTAAAGCAGTATTCTTTCCCTTCCCTCCTCACCTCATTCAAACCAGATGAAGTGCTTAAAGAGACAACTTTCTTCCTTGGCAGGGAAGCAAGCTCTGAGGGAAAAACATTGAGCTCCAAATGTTTAAATAAGATACTGTCTGTAATTCTTTTCTGCTATGTTTATAGACCCCTCCCTATTGCTTCCCTGAAATCTTCATTCAACTTTACAGTAAACAAAAGCTTTTGAATTAAGAATGAAGATTTTGTAAATTAAACTCTTCAAAATCCCATGATATTAGTATTAGAATTGAAATTTAAAGTTATCGCCTAATGCATGGTGAATTATGAAACACCCTAGACTTGTCCTTTAATGTCAATTTTCTGAGGGCAAACCGTTATTGTCAAGCTACAAAACCTGGAATTAATGGTTCTTTTTTGATGGAAATGCTGACAAACTCTGAGTTGTAGGTGTGCTGCCATAATAACAACAGTCTGTGAATTTCTTGTTCATTTGTCAGTGGAAAGCATGGAAGGATCGTGTGTGACATTTCTTGATGGGAATTCAGAGACGATGCTGAAAATTCCATCAGCTGGCTAATATTCAAATTGTGCAAACCAGTGGTTGGGAGACAACCTGCTGGGAAATGGGGGTATATTGAGATCTCTTTGGTACTTTAGACTTAGAAATGCACCAGAATTGCATTCATCTGATATTGCACATTGATAACGTATCATTACACAAAATACACAAAAATAGGAGCCTGCCTACCCAAACTACTCCATGTGCCAAGTGTGGTTTTTCCCTGCAGATAAGGATCCAGTGATACAAAGTGGAATGTGGTATGGCCCAACCATGTAATCTGTCTTCCTTGATTTCCCCCTGACCAGGGAAAAGAGGCAGGGTATAAATTTAATAAATTAAATTAAATTAAATTGATTGACTTGGAAACAGGTTCTGTGGGTAGGATGAGCAGTGTAAACATTATTACAAAAGGATTGTTGGTTATTTGTTTCATAGAATAATCCCGAGGCAAAGAATTTTTTTCCCCTGGCATTCTATTTCTGGCATGCATTCCAATAATAATTCTGTCCTTTTATTTTATTTTTTGTTTATTTCCAAGGATAATCACTTGCAGGTTAAAAAGTTACTCTCAACGGACTTCACCAATATTTGTTTCTGTAATTAAAACAACAAAATGGCTCTCTTCCTTATTTAGTTGATCTGAATAGGACAATTACGCTCATAACAGCTCTCTTAAGAAGATGGAACATTGACTCTTAAGAAACATGCTGTTTGAAAACTTTCCTGTTTTTTTTTCTTCAAAGTTGTTTTTGTATATTTCTAGTCCAAACAATAGCCCCAGATCTTATTCCATTTCAATTACAATTATTGTGATCATCATCATTTGCATACTGTCCTTTTTCCCAAGGTGTCCAGAGCAATATTTTAAAAAACAATAGAGCAAATATTAGCCTAAATAAATTAAAATACAAGAATTAAAACAAAGCCTATATAAATGCTTGTGAAATTTCTCAAATATTTGAGCATTCAGAATCTAGATTCATGAATAGAAGAGTACCGTAGATAGTTCATTTTTCATAACGCTTGCCTTTCTGTAGTTATGATTTATAGATAAAAAGATTGCATCATCAGTCTTACTAACATCACTCTTCATAAAGGGTTAGTTTAAGATTTATCTTCTTTTCAGTCCCTATTTCCTCAAGCAAACTTTTTATGAGGTTTAGATTGTTTTTACAAAATAATTTTAAGGTAATAAATTGTTTAGTTGATCATAAGATTTATTGTTTGCTTCAGTTCACTCTCTGGCTTCAGCCCAAAGCTTATGCACTAAGTATTGAAGTGGCCTTTTATATTGAATTCAACATTTCGTATTACATGCAGATTTGTGGTTTACAATGTTCAAAGTGGAATATGAAATTTAAGCTTATAAATGGTGCTGGAAAAGTTCAACAAGAATCTGGAAACTTGAAACTTGAGCCAATCAATTAAATTATCAACCCTTGTCTAAGAGAAAGATTATGAAAACTTTGGCAGTGGGCTTGCACCTATAGAAGTAATAGCTGGATTAATTATGTTGTAAGCCGCCTCGCGTTCTCCTTCACTGGGGAAGAGAGGTGGGGTATAAATCCAATAAACATAAACATAAACATAAGGAATGTTTTGGCTATGCTGACCTGTACAGGAACACCCATTAAGGCCTGTCTTCAGTCTTCCGGTTAATCTGCACATTAAAAATTAGATCTGCTAATGGCCTCAGCACAGGTCTCTTTAAGTATTACTCTACAGGGTAGTCCAAAGCGTCTATTCCATAGTTGTTCTGCATCTACTACTGCTGAAATTTGTTGTACAGGTAAAATGTGTAAAGAACACAATATATTTTACTCTTATCTGAGGGGCACAGAATATTGCATTGTTTTCAAAAGACCATTTCTTTGTGGTCAGTTGAAATTAAAACCAGCAATTTCATTTCTTTTTTTTTCAATGGTTACTAAAACTATTTTTTTTATCTAAAATCAGTAGAAACTAGGCTTTGAATTATTCTTTATTGACTTTCATATATCAAACCTTATTTTTGTTATTCTTTTAAGAATAACAGAGGATTACAGGATTTTTTTAACTATCTGCTGATACTGATTTTAAATAAAATGAATTTTACAAATCAGCTGAAAAGGTATATGATCTCTATGTCCACAGGTTGTGCAGTTCAGAGTGTTTCTTAGAGCTAATATATCCACTAAGGTTTCTTCATGTATTGATGCTTGTACCCACTGAGCCAGTTTTCCCGTAAAATGTGAAAAAATAATGAAAAAATGGTTTATACAGCTTTCAGAAGGAAGAGGTTCAAACTACAGGAATGAGAGTCCATAGTCTGTATCATGTACATGAGAATGGGGCTCTTGAATTCTAATGTTTAGCTTAATTGTCAAGTAGTTTAATATAGTTACTTTTTTCTTTCGAACTATATACGGAAAAATGCTGGCTCTTCCAGTAACAGTTGAAATCTGAGTGAGGTATCATTTCCATTTGTCCAATTGCTACCCAAGAAAGGGAAACTTCTCTTAAAAGAGTTGAGCTATTTTATTGTAGTGGCTGGTTTCTGCACCAGAAAGTCATGTTAATCCTGTAACCATAGAAGCTCCAGTATGCTCTTTTGGAAGCCTTTGTCACTTCTGAATGGATTGGCACACTTGTTTCTGAGTTAATTTAGAGAAGAACTAGCACCACCCATCATTACACAACATATAGTCTGACACTTCCGCATGTAACAGCCCATAGCTTATATCTGTGTTTGGAAACTAAAAGTTGGACCTGGTATAATACTAGGATGGGAGGGTACCGAGGGCTGTATGGTGGATTTAGAGCTTGACAAACTTCCAGAAGAAGGCAAGAGCAGGCCACTCCCATACAATTGCCAAGAAAATAGCTTGGATATGTCCAGAAAATCAGACTGGTTCACTCCATAGTTTGGCACCTACTATACAGAAATAAATACATTGACAAGTACTACTGATTTTGAGGTTGAATTGAAAACATGAAATTGAGCAGTATCTCAGTGATCTTTGCCTGTACTTTCTGTCAAGGGGTGAGAATCAGATATTGTCCTCTTAACAGTTTGACTTCGATCTTCCCTTGTGTCAAAGCACTGAGAGTAATACATAATTTACAAGAGCAAAACTCAGCAAAAGCTAAGATTCCCAACAGTTTTTTTTGGGGGGGGGTGGGGGGTTAGGCCTCTTTTCCCCCTAGAACTACTGAGAACAACTGATATCTCTGCTGCTTTGTGGGCTCCATTTCCTGGTCAAGTTAAGAGTATGGTGGAAGCCAAGAACTGGCTTTTCTATTTTTTTTCCAAACTAAAAAAAAATAAATCATGAATTTTATTTTAATGATATTTCCTGCCTTGATAATTACCACCACAATGTTGTATTTCTCCATATCAAATTATAGTGAATTTCAAGCCCTGAACACAGTAGTTTTGCATGCTGAATCATTGAATAGTTTGTAGTATTGTCTGTTGCATTCTGCTCTGCTTCATAATTAGCTGCATTTGGGAAAAAAAGTATTCTCAACTGGTGTTGATATTGCCCTTCGTAAAATTGTAATGTGGTTGAGTTGTGATGATGGCATTGTGGTTTTGAAAGAGAGTCAGAAGCAACTAATGCTTTCTGTTTAATTAGAATTCTTCTGTTTTTAAGCATGTTTCAAGAAAGCTCAGCTAGAATTGTAACTTGGGGCAGTTTTGAGCTGGCAAAGAGCATGTGGAAGAGAGAGTGCTGTTCTCCAATTTTGTCCAAAATTTTGCCATTTTTGCATTGTATTGTTAATTGGAAATCATAAATCCCTTTTTCATGGCAAAAAGTGACCCACCTCTGATTTAGGCTAAAATAAGTATTTCTTTTCAAGGTTTTTCTTTTTTAATTCAGAGGTGTACTATAGGCTATCTATTAGTCAAAGGAAAATTCATGAAGTGGAGGGCTAAAATGATTTGACATAAATCATATTTGAATACCATGGCAATTTTTTTCAAAAAAGAAAACAAACAATCCCCAAATCCCCCATTTTTTTGCCTCTAGAAAGGGACGCAGCATTTTCACGATTAGATTCCAAACAGCTCCGTATCTTTTCTGTATTGTCTCTTTAAAATAATATACTTTTCTTCATGCTAAAGCTGTGTTATGTTACAGGTCCATAATATAAAACCAATATTCTTCGAGGATTGATTTTTTTTAAAATATCTCAGAAATGGTTCAAGTTAGTTTTATAGCAATGTCAGAGGGAACATGAATCCACACAGTTACTTACTTCTAAAAATTACAATCTTACTGTATCTTAAAGAGTTCCAGTCTGGAGGGTCCAAGTACAAAGTTTAATCTAATTTGCCATGTGTCATTTAGAGATATTTCAGTGGAATGCTTCTTACATAATGCTTAAATCTTTTCCCAAACCCAGTAAGACTGTTTGGAAAGAGTTAGAAAGCAGAATTGAATGAGTGCAGTGACTACATTTACATGCCAAGCCATATGGAGTTTTATGAAGAGGAAATGAGCAGCGAGAGCCTGAAGCTTCTCTCCTTTTTATGTCCCTACTAGTTCAAAAGCATGTAAAAATGCAAGTAGAAAAATAGGGACCACCTTTGGTGGGAAGGTAACAACATTCTGTGCACCTTCGGCATTTAGTCATGCCGGCCACATGACCACAGAGATGTCTTTGGACAGTGCTGGCTCTTCGGCTTTGAAACAGAGATGAGCACTGCCCCCTAGAGTCAGGAATGACTAGCACGTATGTGCGAGGGAACTTTTGCCTTTATACAGATAGGAAAATTTAGAACTTCTCCAACGGTTTGCTGGTAGCCACCAGTAAAACATGTAGTACTGTTTTAAACTAGAGCATTGGCTGCTTTCAGCAACCAATTTCTCAAATCACCTTTGGATGATTTAAAATTAATTACGCAAACCACAGTTATTTAGGCAACACAACAGGCTCCAGTTAAATAAAAGCAGAGATTCTAGATTATTTATGGCATTACTGAAGGAGTGCAAAATGCAACTTTGAGATTACTAAGCCTTATTCCTGATCTTTCATTTATCTCCTGCGTCTTGCTTAGCAGGATCCATGAATGCAATCAATCTGTCCATGGGTAACATCAAACCACATACATACTAATACATAGGAAGAGACACCTTGTCTTTTTTTCCCCTCTAACCCATTCTATTTAAATTATTGAGTTGTGACAAATTAAGTCTAAATAAGGAAGAGGAAATATATTTGATATCCCTCCCAGCTTTTGTAAATTAACTTCAAATCATGCTTAATTAGTTTTATATAAAGTAAAAATTGCACAAGGTGGAGGGATAGAAAAGCATGATCTGTATTGTAAATGGAAGTTTGTTTTTACTTACATTACTTGAGTTTTTCAATTATTAGGCAAAGACAAGTCAGAACAAATAAATTGCAGCAGTGTTCTAAATTATCATATTCCTAGATTTGTTAATGAAAAATGCATCATGGAACTATATTCTCAAAAACAGTATCTTCAGTCAATTCCATAGAGAAGTGGTAAATTGGCATAAAAAACAAGAACATGATTTAAAGTGACCTGTAACATCAGACAGTTTTAATGCATCGGCTTACCTTGTAAATGTTTTATGTCATGCTTCCCAATTTACTAAAGTAAAGCATAAAAATGATAAATACTAGTTTTTGGAATGCTGTATCTGATTTCTATTTGCAGCACAAACAGCGATGCCCAGTGTTGGAGGACCAGTTGGTCGATTTGGTGGTATATGCCATGGAGCGCTCTGAGACGGAGGAGAAATTTGATGATGGTGGAACCAGCCAGTTGCTATGGCAGCATCTCTCCAGTCAGCTTATCTTCTTTGTACTTTTTCAGTTTGCAAGCTTCCCTCACATGGTCCTTTCTTTGCATCAGAAGGTAGGTTTTCAGGAGTGAGATCAAATGGATGACTATTTTTCAAGCTTTTAAAAACTCTCTCACATACGCACATTGTTGTATCTCATTGACCCTTCAGTTTTGGCACCAATTGGTTTGGTGAATGGGTGCCTAGAAATCTCCAGCATGTGACATTACATGCAAGCATTATCAAAATAGTATCCCAACGATGGTTGTTTTAACAGTAAATATTAACATCAGGTATTCATAGTAGGACAGAGCTGACCAGTAATGAAAAAATACACAGGAAGTGTTTGGTATATTACCTAGTAACAGAAACCATCTGTGTTATTCAGACTGAATGATGTGGAACACAAAAACTGCTTCACTTTCCTCTTATGATATGTTATTGTCTTTTAGAAAGTTACCCTTCCTGTTTTGATAGACAAGCAGCAGGGCTATCAAAAGCCTGTGAGAAAAAGCTGCACAAAGCACAGAAAACATATGCAAAACATATTTCAAGCCACTTTATTTTTCAGGCCTGTTTCAGAAACTGTTCTTGACTGTCTGCATATGTCTACGCTTTGCACAGTCCTAGAGATCCTACTTCGATAGATGTCTCTCTCTCTTAATATATCTGATTTTTGAAATTAGCTGGGATTTTTACAGGAAGCAGATACCTTCAAGAATTTTTGATGCTTTTGCCTGAGTATAGAATGTTGATTCCCCCTCCCTCCCCCCAGTTTTTAATATTGAGCTGCCTAGAATCAGCACAGTTTGTTTGTTTGTTTGTTTACAACAATAAAAACAATTTATACAATTTAAAACATTTCTAGACACAATCTCACACCAACATTCATCTAAGGGGAAGTGTACATTAATTCCAGGCCTTCAGCCAGAGCCTGGTCTTGACGGCTTTACGGAAGGCCAGTAAGGTGGGGGCGTTACCTCAGTGTTGGCAAATAACTTGTGGGGGAAAGCATCTTTGCATGTCTCTTTTTTAGAAACTTGTGAGAGCCTACTTAGGGGTGTGTATTTGGTATTCATGGAGTTTGTTTGTTTGTCTTACAGTTGGCTGGACGAGGCCTGATCAAAGGCCGAGACCATTTGATGTGGGTATTATTACAGTTCATCTCGGGAAGCATTCAGAAAAATGCGTTAGGTGACTTTCTTCCTGTTATGAAGCTCTTTGACCTCCTCTATCCTGAGAAGGAAGTGAGTCACCATATAAAATATTTTTATTATTATTACTTATGGTTCGCGTTTAACTGTATATCCAAGGGATAAAACCAATCCTTTTCCCCACAGGGGATTATTTGGCAAAGGGAAACCTGAAACATCCTGGACATTGGGTATTGTTGGTCTAAAATCCCATCCCTTGAGGTTTTTATCTTATACTTCATTGTAGATAACATCCATATAACATCATGGTCATTTCATTTGAGACTTGTCTCTTGTAGGCAGAAGGTACAACACTGCATCTTCCTGTACAGTTTTCTGTATCTGTATTTAAACGTTGTATTGGATAGGGTATCATTTTATTGAAAATACAAGTCTATAGTCTGGGGAAGTTTATAAATCCAGGCTTAGTTCTAGATAATTTGGTTTCTTTATTGACTTTTCCCAGCTATGCATCTTTTGTAATCCCACTAAAGATGTTACTGTGCTATTTCTTTCATATAATACCCTTTTTATAACTATGAAAAGTGTATATGTATATAATTATATATAATATTGACATGACAAACACTTTTAAAGATGATCATGTGTAATGGGCATTATATGAGACTGTTTTTGAAAATGATTTACAACTTCCAATGTGATAGCCAGGTTCATACCTGAAAATGCCCATTATGGCAGCTGTTAGATTGTTGCCCTGTACAGGCAATGAAAGAATAGAATACTTTTCAAGATCTCCCACTGGTTAATTAAATTCACAAGAAAAATAGAGTTCATATTTCTGGGTGTGTTCTTGTTTGACTACCTAGCAAAGCTAACAACTTAGTTCAGTGGTCTGTTCCAAAGAGAAAAAGCTAGATTGGAAGAATATTTTCAAAGATAAAGTAGCCAATCTGACATTTGGCAAAATTATGCAATCCTGATTGCATGGTCAAGTTGGGGGAGAAAGAGAAAACACAAAGGTGAGTATTAGAAGATTGAATTGGTAAAATATTTTAAGAAATAGTTACCAACAGATACACAAATTTCTGAAAATGTAGTTACTCTGTTTCTAAATTTTGATTAGCTGTATCTATTTGCTGAATAATAATGGAATATAATTTAACATCATGTTCCTTTTTCCCTAGTGCATTCCTGTGCCTGATATCAACAAACCACAGTCAACCCATGCTTTTGCAATGACCTGTATCTGGATACATCTGAACAGAAAGGCTCACAGTGACAATTCTAAACTACAGATTCCAATTCCTCATTCTCTCAAGCTCCATCACGAGTAATTATGTTTTGTAAATAATGATCATCCTTTTCAATAATGATTATCCTGGAATATCTGAAAAGAGGATGAACAATGATACCTACCCAAAAGAAGTATATATTTTAACTTTTACATTAAATGTATACCAAATCCTGTAACTGTAAAGCGTCAGAAATGCATGCTTAAAATCAGGAAAAATAAATCCTGAATTTAAAAAAAAAACAACCTTATCACATGATAGTATTTGAAACCAGCATTACAGTAAAATCTCAGGGTGACAAAACAGTCTTGATAGTTAAGAGACCAATAAAATGGAACAATTCCTTCTAAACAAAAGAAGGAAGGAAATAAACATCCTTGAGGTACAGTTTCAAGGAAATTCAGGAATGAAGCTTATCTAACTTCCCAGTAGCTGTTCTGTGTTTTATGATAAAGATAGGCAATCTGACTTATTTTAAAGGGCTTTTGAAGGCGCAGGAAATATAAGGTATATTATAAATTATTTGTAACACTACAGGTGAATTATTATTTTTTTAGGTGATTATTATTACCAATAAATCATTTTATGTGGTAAGAGCAACTTTTCTGCCCTATTACTTTTGTTTAGTTTTGTCAGGGTTTTAGTTTCATTTTTTTTATCTTAAAAAAAAGGTAAAATAAATGTATTCAGCCTAGCAAAAGTTTGATATGCCCATTTTATTTATTGGCAAGGTAGAGACATTGGAAAATTACCACTAAACTTTGGCATCTCCATTTAGAGTTGCTCTAATGGGGCTACCTGGGATTTATGAGTTACTTCCTATTTGCCTAAAGTTCAACTATGTAGCCATGTGGTAAGAAGAGATGACTTGGGTAGGTTTGCGCTAATTTATCTATGATTCACTCCAAGTAGGGCCTGTCTTATTCTGCAGAATAAGACATGATGTCCCCATGAGTTTTAACATACCATTATCAGATATATATTTTTGATGTCTAGCGTGTATGAGATCTTTTGCACATAAATTGGTTTCTCCCATTTATTTAAGTATCTTTGGGTGTCCAGGTTCTTGCAACAGAGTCTGAGGAATAAAAGTCTTCACATGAATGACTACAAGATCGCCTTGCTATGCAATGCTTATTCCACTAATTCAGAATGCTTTACGTTACCCATGGGTGTTCTCGTGGAAACTATTTATGGGAATGGCAACATGAGAATACCGCTCCCAGGAACAAACTGCATGGCCTCGGGTTCAGTCACACCCCTGCCAATGAATCTCTTGGACTCCCTCACAGTTCATGCCAAAATGAGGTAAAATATAATCAGTAACAACAGTAGATGCATTTGTCTGACATATTAAATCACCCTGGGTGTTCATTTTTTTTTCAAACATGACATTGAAATATCTTTTAAAGGCTATGACTTCCATTGGAGTGGGTAGCTAGCATGAATGATAACTGTCTTTAACCCTGGCCTTGCCAGCTGCTTCATGATTCTGATGGCTTCTTTGTGGTTAAGTATCTAAGCCTTACTTGCAGTTTAAAACCCAACAAATAACTATGATTTTGAATTCTGGTTAGTGCCAATCAAAATTGGTGGATTCTCTGTATTGTGACATGCTGAATTACAGAGGGGTTGCCAATCCCCTCTGTCATTGGAATACTAAGAAAGTGATGTATACCTTCAGTGTTGTGTTTTGCAAACTTGTCTGCTTTTCCTGAATCCCAGAGTCCTAATTTTTTAGAGTTCATTATGAAAAATAATACCTTCTTCTTCTTTTTTTCAGCCTTATTCATAGCATAGCCACCAGGGTAATAAAACTGGCCCATGCAAAGTCTAGCTTGGCCTTAGCGCCAGCTCTTGTGGAAACATACAGTCGTCTGCTGGTTTACATGGAAATAGAATCCTTGGGTATCAAAGGTTTTATCAGTAAGAAAACTTCATTAATATTCTTTTTGACTGCTAATTTTTAATGATATAAATTCCAAACTGAATTGCTTAGTATCAGCAGTTGTAATGATCTGTAGAATGTCCTTCAGAGACAGAAGGAAGAGGAGCCACAACAGTCAGATAAGAGACAGCTTAGTCTGCAGAAGGAATGAGGGCATGATAAACATCCCAGAAAGGACCCTCCCTAGTTTCTTGGACTAAAAGGCAAGGGGGTGAAGGAGAGATGTATTTTCAGATTTCAAGATTGATGTCAAGCCTTCAAGCTAGTCCAGACAAGAAGATGAATATTAACATTGCCTTAATTGTAAGGTTACAACAACAGGATCCTGCAAGAATTGTTTCACCTAATTGCTTCTTTGCACACTATAGTACCAAAGAAATGATTCCTTAACCCTATGCTATAATCTAAAGAATATGGAGTATTATGTCTGATGCGATACTCAGTCTCTCCCAGAAATAGATTGATTACAACCTCCACAATCTGACCATTGGCCAAATTAGCTTAAATTGATATAAGAAGCTATACTTATTTCTCATCTAAGTATATTTTGGTAAAACTGAAATTTATCTTTTCAAAATCTTAAGTTCACCAGAGACTATATTTTTATTATAATGTATATTCTAAGAATGTTTTTTTTTTAATTTCTATCCCTCAGAAATTTCAGATAAAATGTTTAAAACCTTAAAAACTATAAATAACCTTGGTAGATAGTTTAGAGTCAGAATGATTAGCCCAAGATTAATTTCTGATGGGCTTTATTCATAAATAATAGGCTATAATTTCAGAAGAATGATTTGTGGAATAAATCACAATAAACTGAATTCATACCTCATTAATTACCGGTATATTATTATATACAATTCACAATATTCATCTCATCTGCTAAATTGATTGTGCTATCAAGTCATTTTCAATTCCTGGTGGCTACATAGATATTCTCCATGATGATGTATCCTTAATCTGTTTTTTTCTTCAATAGTACAACTCATCACCCTTGTAATTGAGTCAGTCTTTAAATTACAGTTTAACATAATACATTTTGTCAAAGTGCAGTGTGTGTGAACCCAACCATTTTTTTGGTCTTAGATTGATATCTGAAGCTACACTGCAATGAATTTATGTATTCTCTGGGGATTTTTCAGACTGTATGAACCTTTGGCCTTTTACTAAAGACCTGCCCTTTAAATAGGTTCTTTTAAGCCAGGGGTGTCAAAATCAATTTCATTGAGAGCTGCATTAGGGTTGTGTTTGACCCCAAGGGAGCAGGGTGGGCAAGGCCAGTTTGACGTCACTTGTGTTGGGGGTGCCTGTAGTGGCCTGAGCACTCTGCCAGTGAAAATGGGCTCTTGAGCTCCGTTTTTTGCTGCAACGTTCTGCCAAAAAAAAACAGAGCTTAGGAGGACTACCTGTGGCCCTCACAAACTCTGTTTTTTGAGGAAATGGACTCCTGCAACCCTCTGCCAATGAAAATGGAGCTCGGGAGGGCAACACGCAGCCCTCCTGAGCTCCATTTTTGCTGATAGAGGCTCCTCAGGCCAGTCCTTTGCTTTTTTCCAGGGTGGCCCTGCGGGCCAGATTTAACTACCCTGTGGGCCAAATCTGGCCCACGGGCCTTGAGTTTGACATCCCTGTTTAGCTCTTCAACCAGTACTTTGACAAAGAAGAATGAGGCTCCTTCTTCATTCCATCCAGGCTGTGGTTCTTGCTATTTTTTAATGTCTTTTTAAAAATTTCTTGTAATTTCTTTGTTTAGACTATTCCAAGTCATTGTTTAGACTGATGGAACCATCAGCATCAGTGGAGAAAACCTGAAGGAAATAGAGCAATTCAAGTACCTTGGCTCCCTCATATGAAGCATCAGTGAAAGCATTCTGAATGCCTGCACCTGTATCAATGGCGCATGGATGAACTGATGCCAGATGACTGGAATCCTATGTGATCATTGGATGCCCCTATACCTCAAGTCAAAGGCTTAAGAACGGTCATGCACCCAATCAGCCTGTACGGCTTGGAGTGCTGACTAGCGATAGCAAAACATGAGCAAGCCTTATATGTAATGGAAATGCAAATGCTCCGATGAAATCAAATGTGATTCGGCCACACCATGAACAATGTCTGACATTGACTGGAAGTCACACCAATCACAGCAAAACTGAGAAGGAAGAATTACATGCCATCTACATGTCATACATGGTAAAGAAGACTCTGTGGTGAGGACAGCTATACAACTTCATGGTAGACCCAAGAAATGGTGGATGAATCGCATCAAGGGGAACATGAAATACATGGACATCACCCTGAAGATTCCCTGGATTGATCCAAATGCACAAAGATTTGCCACTATGGACCCCACCATAGTGCAGGAATAATACTAGGAAGAAGATTGTTATGTGACACCCAGAGTCATTGGGAGTCGGGTGGCATACGAGTTTAATAAATTATTATGATTAATTATTAAATATTTGGCCTAGTTCCACTAAAAGCTGAGCCTCGGTGGCGCAGTGGTTAAATGCAGCACTGCAGTCTCTGCTGACTTGTTCAAGCAGGTTGTCAGATCGAATCCTGACAGGCTCAAGGTTGACTCAGCCTTCCATCCTTTCTAAGATCGGTGAAATGAGGACCCAGATTGTTGGGGGCAATAAACTGACTCCGTAACCGCTTGGGGAGTGTTGGAAAGCTCTGATAAGCAGTATATAAAATCTGAGTGGTATTGCTATCCATGTTGTTAGCCGCCCTGAGTCCTTCGGGAGTTGGGCGGCATAAAAATGTAATAAATAAAAAATGTAATAAATGTAATAAATAAATAAAAGAAGTAGGTAAAGTAGAAACAAACCTTCTTGGACATAGCATCCTAAAGGTAGACACTTCTTTCTGGAGAAGCTCAGATGATGCCAGGGTTGATCTGCCTTAGACACCAAGATTTTCATTGCCTTAGCCACAGTTTTTAACCTCCTAATTCTTTTTACTTAAACTATTATTTAATGCTGTGCTTAGTTTTTGTTTTCCTGCCATATGACCTATTACGAATAGAAAACTAATGTTTCTTTTTAAATCAGGGTGAAAAAATTCTAAATATATAAACAAAGATGGGATTTTTGATGTAAATCATCTCATAGTTCTGTCCATCATCCCATCCTTCCTGTCTTATCCCCCATCTGAAGTTTCCTGACATCTTTGTTATATATATATATATATCACTCCTCTTAGGGTTATATTATTTTTCTCTGGATGCCACAAAACTCATTAATAATCCTGGTTTAAGGAATACGGAATGAACATCAATCTGTCAAGTTATCCAGATTGTACATTGATAAATATAGTAAGACTTTTCATTCCTACTAACCACCATTTTCTATTCAAATAACAATTTAAGGTACCTAAGAAGCCCTAAAAATAATGAAATATTAAGAAAGATGTATCCATTGTTATATTTGTGCATCTGTGCATGTTTTGGCACATATTGTATATATGTTATTTATAAAAAAAGAAGGAAATCAAAGGGAGAGAACAGAGTTGAACTAACAGGTAGTTTTCATTTTGAGGATGGTTCAAATGTCATCTCCACTGTGACTGAGATGTTTGGGAGGGTGTTTTGTTGACAATTCTACCTTACCAACACAATGTTATGCAGACAGACTGGGAAGCGTCAGAAGGAATAGCTCCTTTAGTTTTCTAGCAAACTAAAGCAATGTTGCTCAATCTTGTCAACTTTAAGATGTGTGGACTTCAACATCCAGAATTCCCACGTGGGCTGGGGAATTCTGGCAATTGAAGCCTATGCATCTTACAATTGCCAAGGTTGAGAAACACTGGACTGAAGAATAAACCAATAGCATTCATCTACTCCTTTTACTCCACTCCAAAATAATTAATTGTCATATGGCAGCAGGAAGGCAATTGTCTTGAATTGACCCCTGTAAAGTCAACTATAAAAGCAACCCAAACACACTGTTTAGTAGCACAAGAATGCTGAAGAAAGGAGTGTGTGCCAAGAAGTGATGGGAATCCCAGCATGGTAAACCAGGCTCTACAGCTACAGGAGGAGAGGCCTGGAACACAAGGGCTATGATTCACATATTTGCACTTAACATTTTTAATAAGCACCTTACAACCTGATGGATAATTCGCCTTATCTAATAACCCCCTGCAATTTCCACTAGCTCAAGTTCTTTCTGATGCCAGTTCTAGTTTTGGAACTCCTTCCTTAGGGACCCCCTTGAAAGCCTAAAATTAGTATTCTAGAAACCATTTCTATTTAAACTACACTTTAGAGAATTTTAGTGGCAGTTTCTGTATTTTATCGTACTAGTTTAATTGTTCTAGTACTGAGTTTAAATTGGACCATATATTATTTTTATTCTGTTAGCCATCTTGTTCTTTCATTTGGAAAATAGAGGCAGAATATAAATATACTAGCAATAAAGGCATAAAAAGAAGGTTATCACTCTTACCCCATTCCATTAAGTGTTCTTTTTTTCCTCCAATTCTGTAGCATAATCACCACAGCTTAGTATTGCTGATGCCCTAAATGCATTCTTATTCAGGGGTGGTTGGCTTAGATCCATGAAATTACCACCTGATTAACTTTATCTCTTATTTGACATCCCTCCATTACAAGTCATTTCATTCAGGACTCAGCATGTATCAAAGATGTATAAAGAGGAACCACAACACAACAAAAAGAACAATTTTTAGCCACAGCATGGGATGCTCCACAGAAAGCACAGTAAAAGATTAAAACATGGGGCATGGAAACTTCAAAATACCTACACTTGTAGAAACAGGAATTATGATTTGAGGCATATAAAGTCTATATATCTGTGGAGAAAACATTCTACAGATGTGATGAAAAGACATTGGAATATCTTTCTGCTTTCTTTCTAGATAAATTGGGAAAGGGGAAAAAAACCATTCACCACAAATTAACAGTTTTTCTCTTCCTCCTCCTCGTCCTCCTCCTCCTCTTCCTCCTCCTCTCCTCCTCCTCCTTCCTGTTCTCCTTCCTCCTCCTCCTGTTCTTTTCCTCCTCTTCTTCCACTTCACATTATCCAGGCACATTCTGTGTTACTGAATACAATAACTCATCAAATGAGTATTTTTGTTTCTTTGGTTGTTTCCCTCAGAGAGACGAGACTCCTTGTTTTTCCCTTTTGGAGATGTCCAGGCAGTATTTCTTGATTACCACTGTCACTACATCTTGGTATTATGAAAATTCTGATATTCACTTGGAGTCAAGTCAACTACATGGTTATTTTAACTGTGATTTCTTGTTCCTCCAAATGCAGTTTCTTTTATCATATTTTTTCCTTGCACCAGGGGATGATTTTTGATAGGGAAATGTAAATCAGATGCAATCATATTTGGAAAAAAAATGATCTGATACAGATCACCAATTCAGTATGACTATTCACATTAATTCAGTGAATTAAGTCAATTTAATGTTTTGATTTGCAACCCAATGATTTGGATTGTTGGATATTCTGAACCAATGTAGGGGAAAGGTTTCTAAATCACCAAATGCCACTAAGGCATATAATTGAACTTAATGAATCAAATTAAATTTGTAAAGTTGACTTGATTCAAGAATTTGTTCAGATTAGCTTTGTAATTCACATCTTAATCAAAGATGCATACAGCTGTTGAACTTCGTATCTTAACATGACATGAGAGTTTGAAAGAAGCATTGACAATGCTGAATTGTAACTGAGTGGCTTTTCTGGATACTTGTGATTTTCTCAAGAATAAAGGTATCCCTCTAGTCCTTAAGATAAACCCAAAATTTGCATTCAGTCAATTACCTCGACAGCAATCAAATAACAAAATAATAAGTTTGCTTCTATAGCATTCTTAAACAAACTATCTAGAACTCATCACAGCTTATGACAAAACTGAATTTCAAAGTTTGTAACCTCATCCTATCTTTTGCATTAAAAGTAGAGACTCCACAGTTTCAGCAATGGCCAGCCATCTTTTCTTTTCTCCCCTTTTACCCTGTAGTCTTCCAAAATGTTCTCAGAAACTCAAAATCTTATAGATTGTTTTGTGATATGGATGTTCCACAAAGACATACTGGACCTTAAAAATTACTTTTTCTGTGGACCTTCCTTAATTCAAAGTAGGCCACACTTCACTCAACTAAGTGGAATGGAATTGTACAGAAATATTTCTGTACCATATTTCTTTTAGTATAGGCAGTTGCTATAATAGAAGATCCAGCTAGGGAAAAAATGTGTAGGAAATTCAGAAGGAAGCTGCCAAGTCAATTTAAGGAATTCTAACTTAGATGGGCAATCTTTCTTCTTGGCTTGTAGAAAAGAAACTAAACTTACTTCCCAGTCAAGTTCTTTATTTTCTTTCATGTCTGATTTATTATTTTCACATTTAACGAACTTTATAGAAAAGAGAATATATTATGGGCTCTTCCAGATGGCTGACTTAAAATGCATTTCATCTGAAACTGTTTCTCAGCAGAAGCAGTAAAAAACCTGTAACACACCTAAAAGTGACAGAACTAATAACCAGAGCTGCCAGAATCTGGCTCTCTTCCCCAGTTTAAATTGTCCATCTTTGCAGTACAAGATTCCCAGACTATCAAAAGAATACTAAATATGTGTTTTTTAATATATATATATATATATATATATATGTAAGTCTCTGGTTATTCGGGTTTTCTCCCGCGTAGAATTGGAAGAATCTTGGCGACGTTTCGACG
>JANHGC010001749.1:56959-68452 GCA_027560395.1 Boaedon fuliginosus
TATACTTAGATTGTAAGAAATTGTAAGAAAGGAAAGCAAGACTAGATGGGGGGAAAAGATTAGAAGGCAAATGTAATGAATATTAAAGATGTTAACATGTAGAACCCCATGCGAAACAGAGTCCGATGTTGGACAATATTTTTAAAGGTGTAAAAAGAAATAAAATTTTTAATTAAGAATTTGGATATATATTATCAATATAGCCTCTCTCTAAATTTTTTTCATAATTTAATCACGATTCTATTTCTTCTTTTTCTCATTTAGTATTCCCCATTTATGTAAATCCCCTTTCTACCTGTAAATTATTATAATTTGTATTATCTATTTCTTACTTCTTTAACAATCTGCCTATATAAGAATCTATATTATAATCATATCTAACATTTCCATTTTTTTCCCAGTATAGAAATTAATGTCTCTCATTTCCCCTTTTTACTCATTACCCTATTAAATCTCTATCCATCATCTCTTTTTCACAATTTTCTCTATCTCCTTTTTAATTCTGCTAAGCCCTCCCCATCTCCTTTTCCCTTTTCTCTCCTTTACCTCTATCTTCTACAAAGAACACCTGCTCATCCCATCCCTGCCTCCATCCCAGTCTCCTTCCCTTGACTTTCTTCTTTATTAACTGTAATCTCTGTCTGTGTGTGTCTTCCATCTCCCTTCTCCTCCTCAGTTTTCCATCAGAATCATCATCGGCTTATTTCCATCCATCTTGTCTTGCTGAGTGCCCAAAACTCTCGCTGCTAGATCTCGACCAATCCTTCCACTGCAAGCCTCCATGTGTCCCCTCTGCCTTCTTCCTCCTCTTCCGTTCTCCGCCTTTCTCATCCGCAATTCGCCCCTGCCCATCCTACCTCAATCACCATCCACGATGTTTCCACCATTCCTTCTTCTTTGTCAGCTGTGTTCTCTGATCACATACACCATCACAGGCATTTCTCCAGCATTGTCCTTTCAAACCATGCCCAGGGACCTTGCCATTTGGTTGCTGGTTGTTCTTCCGTTTCTCAATTCGTTGCCATTTTATTTTCTGAGTAAATCTCCCCCTCCTTCTTCTAATGGCAAGTCTTAACCCCTCGTTAGACACCGCCTTCCTAATCCTTTTTAAAATCACTACGCCATTTTTTTTAATATATTTCCCTTTGTTCTTGCTGGATTAAATCAATCATTTGCTCCTGGACGCATTTCTTAAGTTTGCTCTTGGATGCATTTCTTAAGTTCTTGCAGGCTCTCCATTATTCTCCCTTTAGCTTGTGTATTTTATAAAAAAAAGAAAATGCACACAACAGTCTTTATATATCTTTCTCTTCTTTTGTATGGTTATATTCCTTACCAAAAAAAAAAAAAAAACAAGTCCCTCCAGCCAGCGGTTAGCAGCTCTGTTACAATAGATCCAAGCCACTTACACTTTCTGTTTAAAGTTGAGGGTTAGAGTCACGCTTCTCTTCAGCTCTCATCTCCGTTTATATGTATAATAAGCAATCCTCCTCCAATATATTTATCTGCCACTTATTTAATTCATGGGGTTCTTTTGGTAATTTTGGTGATTCTTTGGGGATTAAGTATAAAATTGCAAATAGTCACTCACCCCTTCACACATCTTGCTCTTTAAATCTCCTCCAGGACAATCTTATTTCCAGTTGTACTTGGTTCAATGGCGACCATGTTGCCACTTCGTCCATCAGTGGGTACAGAGAGGCAAGCAGAGGAGATGCGGCTCCTCTATACTTGCCCTGGTACTTCTCCCTCACTTTGCCCCTCCCTACAGGGTGACTTCAGGCTCCTTTAGGAGCCTACCGTCAGGGAAGCCTGGATCAAACCCTCAGAACCCTGTGGCTTCACATCCAGTCCTGTCGAGGTCCAACCCGGAAGTTCCATGGTTAGCCATGTTAAGTCAGGGCCATTTGGCAGCATCTTGCAATGACCAGCAGGAGTCTACTATCAGTTATAGACCATCTGGAACTTTAACTCAGCTTACTTCAAAGTGGGTGAAATAAATTGCTAAAAATAGCTATTTAAGTTTTGTATAGCAAGTAATTGATTGATCATGTGCTACAACATTGGTGCTGGTGGGTGACCACATAGACTTTTTCCGTACGATTACCTGTTCCGGTCTTGATCTTCGGATCTCCCAATGTTGACCCTGTCGCCACTGAAATTGAGTCCCTCTATCTTGCTCCTGATCATCCTCTTCCCTGCGGATTGATACAGATTACAAATGAGGCTTTTGTTGTTCAGCTCTCCAAAGGTAATGGGAAAATATTTGGACTGTAGAGAGTGTGTTATGGGTGCAATCACAAAATTGCTGCAATGAGAAATTTGCTTATTGATAATATGGGTACCTGGCAGGCATGGTTCATTGCAGAAATGACTTCCCTCTTAATTTTTTTCATTTGAACTATCAGCAGGCAGTGAGGGCAAAAGAGGTTGGCTTGGACTCTTCCTCACATAGTTGTAACTGTGAGAGAAACATGATTCATTAGGATTTAATATTCATCTTCATGTAACTAAGGGGGAGAAAAGGATCGTTTGTATTGGCCTAAAGCCAGTTAGAAGACAATTGTCTAGAAAGAAGAGAGATTACCACGGCAGATTATTCACTACTTGTCGTAACTGTTTGAACACTTCAATTAACACACTGGTAGTTAGAATTGTCAGTGGTTGGTCTTTGATGTGGCAATGTCACTAAGCTCCATCATTGAAGTACACTGTGCTATAAGGGCAGGTCATCCAAAGCATGAATGATCATCTCAATCCCTTTTATGAGTGCTGAAAGAGGTAGAGCTATGGACACCCTGCAACATGTTATCTTCTGAATTACTGGATCTATTTCCATTCCAAATGCCAAATAGAAAAATAGTCCCTTTCAGGACTACAGGATGGGGTAGGATAAGGTGGATGTCCCTGGTTACAGAAGATGCACTTTCTGTAGTCCCAACCCCTATTTGCCTCCTTTCATTTTCATCTGTCTCCATTTGGAATGCAAGGCAAGCAATAAATACTGGAAAATTAGCTTTGGAAATAATAACTTCCTGCAATTGTCATTGAATTTCACTTCCTAATCATGCTGTTATGGCTGTTATCCCAATGCATTGCACGAATCATTAAGAGCTACTACCATTATTATATAATTAGGAAGTTGTGTGAGAGTTTGTAATGAAAACATCCAAATATTTTGAATCCAGGTATATGGGATGGAATGCGTCCAAGGAAAAGTCAAGTTCTTTGAGTGATCTACCATGGATTATATTTTCATCATGGCTTCTTTATTTTATTCCCAGTTACTCCAGGATGAGTAGATTCTGAACACATGAAAGGAGAACATAAAGGGGCAAATGTAATCTGTCTTGAACTGAACAAGTTGTATCTTTTCCTTTATTTACAGATTTCAGAAAAAAGAATACAAAAGGCTGATTTATATCAAATTAAAGATTCAATATGTTTAAGTAAGCATTATTTTCACTGGATAAGAAGAGCAACCTAATCTTTCAGGAAAGGGACATTCTCTATTCTACCTAGGAATTAAAAATATTGAAACTGGGGCCATTTTTATGGAGGCAGGCTATGGACATTTTCTTCACAATCAGAAAACAGCCCAACCTAGTGCCTTCACTACAACTATTAGTAACCTAACCATGACTATTGATAGTGAGAAATGAAGGGAAATTTAGCCTCACATAACTAGAGAACTTTGTCATTTTCTGTGAGTCTGCCCAGAAAATGGGAAAAAGGACAAGTTCTTTCCAAATATTTATTTATTTATTTATTTGTTTGTTTGTTTGTTTATTTATTTATTTATTTAGATTTATACCTCGCCTCATTTCCCCGGTCAAGGGGGAATGCACATATAGTCCATCTCTTTTTTATTCTCTGTTCTTTTGTGTGTTTACAGATAGAAGTCAGGTCTCCCTTATCTAGGGTTTTAATCAACCACTAAACATCCCTTTCTCAATATCTACTTGAGCCTGGCTGTTGGCCCACAGGAGAAAAACCTTTAATTCTGAGATGACTGCATCATTCCAAGTCCATCAGGACAACTCAGCCTACCAAAGTTGCAGACTGAGAAGGCAATGTTTGAACTTCACTCTGCTGTGCGTTGGTCTGACATCATTTTGACTTGAGCTAGGCGACAGTGTATGCTAAATCGGCATGCTATTAATCAAGCATTGAAAACCTTGCTTCCCTGTGTGGATTTTTGGCACAGACAAGGCTCTTTTCTGTAGCAAACAGGAACTTCAGTATTAATACCCACTCTTGTTTTTGTAAACAGAGCACATAATTTCACTCCCATTGTGACAACTAAGGTCACCATACCGATATAAAAGGAACTGTGTGAATTGTTTATAGATGGTGTGGCTCATAGCAAAAGAATTACTCCTTAAAGTGGTTTTCTCCAACCTAATATATTGGACTGTTAGAAGAGAGTCCCGGGTTCAAAACCAGGCTGGGTCATCCAAAGAACCACAGGGCAAGCCACTTGGAGTGGAGGCAAAGTTTATTTGAGAGCATAATGTGAAGTACAGCAATCAAAGTTTGTGACGAAGTTACAATTGTCAAGTGATTACCTTTATATGTTCTGTTCAGGTTATCTGTTTGGAAACAGAGCCCACCTTGTACGAATTATTGGAAACTGCAATTAACTGGGTAGCCAAAGGGGGGCATGGTAGTTAGCTTGTGGCATTTTCCCATTCATTTACCATATCAACTGGCTTCTTGCTTAATTAATATTGATGCTGGGCATGGCAGGCACTCAGTGGAAGGGATCCTTTTATTAATACATGTGATATCTGTTATGTTCCTGAATGGGCTGCAACCTTTGGCTAATCTCAACCACTTTGTGTGGGTAAAGAAGGGGATTTATAATGATCATTCATTTATAATGATTGAGTTACTAATGTCTGCCAATTTCCTATCAGTTTCACACAAAGGGTCAAATTCAGTTGAAAGCTCAGGAAATTCTTTGTTTTGTGACCTGGGGTTTCCTGGGGTCAGGTATGGCCAAGATTAGCGTGGGGTCTGGCTAGAAGATATCATGGACCCTTTACTTTCTAACAGTACAATTCCATAAATTCTGACATGACTATGATTTCTGTCTATTTCTGCTAGGGAAGAAGAGGGCTTGTCCCATATGGCTTGAAGGAATCGCTGGAAAAAAGATCTGGAGAGGCCTGTTAAAGAGATTCTCAATAGACTTGCTCTATTTTCTCTGCATACCAAATTGATAAAAAGAAGAAGTAAAAGCTAAATTAGGGAATTTTCAGAACAATCTGCTTCATATAAATTTTAATTAAATATATACATAAAACTCAGATAGACTATACCATCTGGTATGGATATCATGGGTAAGAACGTTAAGACTCAAAACAAAAAAAACTTATGCAAGATCCTAAATACAAGCCATTTCAGAGTTGTAAATCCAAAACACAGATTCAAATTGTTGTTTATGGTTTCAACAGGTGTCCTTTCAACAAAGACAAACTGATAAGACCAGAAGATAACAAAGACTTACCTAAATACCTAAAGCAGGGGTCTTCAAACTTGACAGCATTAAGACTTGTAGACTTCAACTCCCAGAATTCTTCCTCCAGTCATACTAGCTCAGGAATTCTGGGAGTTGAAGTCCACAAGTCTTAAATTTGACGAGTTTAAAGACCTTCGACCTAAAGGATAACAAAGACAGCAGCCAAATCTCTAAAATCAGTCTATACGTTTATTTTTCGTTTTACACTCTCCTTAAAAATGCCTATTAATGTCTGCAACATTTTACTTCCAGAGATTTATATTTTTTTTTTCAAAGCAGATTTCCTCACAATAAAGTTTGCATATGATTAAAGTAGTATATAAGCTAATTAAAGAATACAGTTTTATGAGAAACACATCAAAAGGTATCAGAGTCTGGGTAAACAGAGGAGTTAAATCTCCAGTGAGATTTTAAACTGGAGAGTTTGCATGTAATAATAAAGTGACAAAAAGACTCCAGGGAACACTGTCTTCAAAATTAAGATTGTTGGTTATAATACAGAGTTCCCCAACCTTTCTGGTTTTGTGGTCCAGTGAGGGAGGAGGAGAGGGGATGGTTCTGTTGGAAGAAATGTCCATTCAGTTCCAAGTGGGGAGAAAAACACCGGAAACATGGAGGCTGTTTTGAAAGATGGTGTAATGGTGGACAGCAGGACCACATGATTCGAGGTCCTGGGCAACCCTCTCTTGGGCTTTGAACTTGCTTCCTGCTCCTGTGGCAAGAAATGTATGCTGATTGGTTGTCAGACTCCCATCGGCAGGGATGGGTTCCTACCAGTTCCTTGGTTACCTGCTTTGTGGACGTGCTTCCCGATCGGCTGTCAAAAGCGCGCTGCGCGGGATCGCCTTCAAAATCTTTGTGGTATTCTGCAAACACTCTGATCCAAGTGTTTACAGAACACTACGAAGATTTTGAAGGCGATCCCGTGCAGCGCGCTTTTGACAGCCGATCGGTAAGTGCGTCCACAAAGCAGGTAACCAGAGAACCGGTAGGAATCCATGCCTGCCCATGGGGCCAGGGTTGGGCTGCTGGGGGTTCACAGGAGTTCAGGTGATCCTATTGCTAAGAGTCTGCCCAGTTTGGTGAACCTTCAAATCCCACTCCTGGCTGGCTACATTGATCCTGCCTGCCCCGCCATGCCCCTCCTGCCATGTCCCTCCCAGGAGTCTCCCTGTGACCCATTTTGGATCCCAGGTAAATGCAGAGCCCCCATGGAGGCTCAGGGAAGGCAAAAAACAGGTCTATTACCAGCCTCCGGAGGGCCTGTGGAGCCGGGGGAGGCAGTTTTTACCCTCCCAGAGGCTCAAGGAAAGCCTCTGGAGCCTGAGTAGGATGAAAACACCCCCTCCCCGCTGTGATACAGGAAGCCGACTAGGCCACGCCCACTATGCCATATCCACCTAGCAACCAGGCAACAAATCGTTTTCTAACATTTTTGGAGCTGCATGGACCATGCATGGGCCATGCAGAGGTAACTTTGTAGGTTGTCTTTGAGTCCCAAGCTTGGTTGAATTTTGCTGGGTGATGTAATGAAGGGGCTTTGGGCAATTCCTATTATGGCTTAATGGCTTTGTCCTTTTTGGATCTGAGTGAGGGCTAATCCCATCACCCTGGAGCTGAAGGTCTTTTTTGTTGTAGATAAGATGGCTTTTGTCTTTCTGGGACTATTAACAAAGGTGGTTTCCAAGAGCATGTTTCTCCTTTTCTCATTGAGGGAGGTATAATATTCTGCCTTTTTAATATTTCTTAGAATATTTCATTTTTCTAGGAGAAGGGTGGGTGCTAACTTTCTACAATTCCATGCTAGCAGTGGGGAAGCGTGCATGCATATTCTCTCCACTTCCAATGCCCGGTTCGGAATGTAGTGGATGGCGGCCCAGTAGTTGGGGACTCCTATTATAACAATACAGGTAGTCCTTGACTTATGACCACAACTGAGCCCAAAAGTTTGGTTGCTAAGTGAAACAGTTAAGTGAGTTTGCCCCATTATACAACCTTTAAAATGCCGTAAAGTTTGTTAAGCGAATCACTACAGTTGTTAGGTTAGTAACACAGTTGTTAAGAACATTGGTGGCGGCATTCTCAAAACTGTGTCTAGTATAAGCATGCGTGTTTGTGTGTGTGTGTGTGTATCAAAGCTAATCATGGTTTGGAAAAGACCGATGAGCTCTGAAGTGCTTCTTTTCATTCGTTTTCAAAACATATGCAGCCCCCATATAGTATTTCCTCCTTTACCAACCATATCACAGCCAACTTTATATTCCAGCAATGTCTTATTTAGACAGTTCTAAACACCTTCATTAATGCTACATAGTATGGTAAAAACATTAAGCCTGCCCTCCTATTGCTAACCCTTTAATAAAAATTCCCAGGAGTCCTCTTTAGTCAGCGACAAAATGACTTACCTGCTGATTTCTGCAGAGCCCCCTCTGTTAATGGAATAAAATCAATCTAAGCTTTTCTTTCTTTATTGCCCAGTTGCACCAGGTGATTCCAAACTCATTTTGCATTTCACATATGATTCATTTCTGATTGCAATATGTTGAACAGGAAATAGTAGCCAGGTTCAGCATTTAATGAAAGGTGTAATATATCAGGAAATTATTCAAGGTCTGCAGTTAGCGGATATTGCTCCCTGATAGACTTGATGCTATTTCTATAGAGTAAATGGCAACAGAAGGTGCTGTGAACCAGTGAGCCATGCAATGCTGTAAAATACTTGAGTGTCAGGGCGGGGTGAGGGGGGGAATGATGTGTGTTTTCAGGCTGAAAGCCCCTGGCCTGTAATGACATTGAACAGAATGCAAGCCAGCAAAAGCAGGCATATGTTTGAGCTCATGAAGCATGATTCTGACAAATGATTGATTTAATACATCTTGCAATAAATTCGCCCTACTGCAAAGAGCACAGCATAAAGACCTCTATCAACATCCAAAGAAATGTGTGTATTCATATGTAATGAAATTGTGTGAGAAATGTCACAAAGACTACCTAAATAATTAATATGTTCTGCACGTTTATGGAAATGATCATTGAAGTTTTAATAGATTATTAGCAGCCTACTAGGCCTCTGCTCCATCACTTCTTTTGCTCGCCTGTGAGATTTTCTTTTTTTATATAGAAATGTCTCTTTTCTCTGTTCCTCTTGTGATATTCTTTATTGAAATTAAGGAATCTATAAATATTTCACTTTCCTTTACCTACTGTGTTTAGCAATCCCTCAGCCTCAGGATCAATGCCTTCATGTTTTTGTATTGATGTTTCACATCTCAGCTATCATTCCTTCACTCTCCTGTCTGTCTCCACTGATTGGTCTTACAGGAGTCTTAACAAAATTTTGCAAGCTACATTTTGTTTTATCTACTTATCTACTTTCATTCAATACCTTCTTATTCAGTCCTTTTGTACTAACTTGAATGGTGAAAATATTACCCATAAAGTATCATTCAATACCTCTTTTATTCAGTCCTCTTCTCCTTGCACTACCTTGAATAAAGCATTATCTGTGCTCCTTTATAGCTATTTTTTAGTAGGAGAAATTATTTTTCTTTGTGTGTGTTCTATGCTAATCATGGCAATTGTTAGTTTTAAACTGATCAAAAACATTGCCACAACTTGAACGTAAGTGTCAAAAGGGACATGTTATGGACATGAACACTTGTGAAATGTTTGTGTTTAGGTTTGGTTGAATATACTATACTTCAGCAAACACATATTACATTTTGCGCTAATTCCTAAACCAAGATGACAACTGTGATTCAGAGTAGGAAAACTTGTTTAATACATGTGTAAGTATTTGAAATGCCAGCATAGATGTCTGCGGTCTCTGCACAACTTAGGCAAGAAGCCCACTCAGCTACTAAAACCATCATTCAAGGCAGTTGCTTCAAAAATGATGGGCTAAATCAATCTTTTCTAACTTGGGTGCCTTCCAAGTGTGTGGGCTTCAATGTCCAGGATTTGCAACCAATATGGCTATTGCTCTGAAAGCAAAGAATTGAATAACAGAATTGGAAGAAACCTTGGAGGTCTCCCTGCTCAAGTTGGACTATATCATTTTGGATGAATGGCTTCTTAAGAACCTCCAGTGATGGAAGACCCACAACTTCTGAAGGGAAGCCACTGGTACAGTTCTACTGTTTAATTGTTCTCACTGTCAGGAAATTTCTCCTTAGTTCTAGGTTGGTTCTCTCCTTGATTAGTTTCCATCCAATATTCCTTGTCCTACCCTTCAGGTGCTTTGGATAATAGCTGGACCTCCTCTTCTTTGTGGCAATCCCACAAATATTAGAACATTGCTATCATGTCTCCCCTAATCCTTCTTTTCACTAGACTAGACATACCCGATTCCTGCATCTGTTCTTCATGTTTTAGGCTTCAGCCCTCTAATCATCTTTGTTGCTTTTCTGTGCATTCTTTCCAAATTCTCAACATCTTTTTTATACTGTGGTGACCAAAACTGGATGAAGTATTCCAAGTGTCATATTTCCAATTCCAAGTGTTATCAAGTGAAGTGTACATATCTTGGGGGGTGGGGCACTTGTTCATGGACAGTCTTTCTAAACTTGGGAACTTTCAAATAGTTTGGATCAGAATTCCAGACTGGCTGGCAATTGGAGAAGTGGTAGTCACATGCATCCCAAGGGCACCTGGTTGGAGGAAGTCTGGATATACAGATGGTCTCCAAGACAGCTCCCCATATTTCCAAGTTTCACTATCCAGAACAGCTTGGTTTGAAATAATATAAGGAGTTTGATCAACTTACCAGCAGCAAAACATTGTAACTGGACAATTGGCTCTATATAATATACCTTTGCTTGTGTATTCAATTAACTGAAGGCCAAAGATGTGCCTGAAATCCTTTTGTGCAGCAATCATCTGAATTTTGAAATATGTGGTACCATGACAACCACAGTGTTTCCTTTCATGCTATTGTACATTGCTGTGTGTTGTTAACAAAAGCATTTCAGAATAGTAATCCCAAAAATTGTTTTTCAAAAAGCCATCCACACAATTTTAAACGAGGTAGTTGAAGGCAGAAATAAATGACCGAAAATATCTGTGATTCCAAAATACTCATCTACAGGAAGGATGCTTGACTGCAGCATAATGTTGTAGGATTCCAGTTTTCATTGGCTTCCTTCTGCTGGGCTGAGTCACTCTGCTGTCTGAATCCATACTGATTATTTGTCTGGGTCTATCATTATCTGTGCAGAGATGTCATAGCAGGGTCCACTTTCAGATGAGGCCAACTTTTGTTTTTGGGTAGGATGCCTTCTTTCAGCTTGAAGATTGTTACTGATAAGTGACCATCTATTTGGAGGGAGGATAAACATCCTGCAGCTCAGTGGTAGGTCATTGCTTCCTGCAGCAGGTTCATGATTCAGTTCAGAGAAATTTGAAATGGGACATTGAAAGATCTGCAGTCACTATAGGGAAAACTGAGCTATTTAACCAATGATGGGATTCACATTTTTTTACAACCGATTCTGTGGGTGTGTCTTGATGGGCGTGCCTTCATGGGCATGGCTATGCGGTCATGAGACTGGGTGGGCTGCCACACACACCCCGCACCCCTTTTTTTGCCTAGAAAGCCACCTTGAAGCCTCCTGGCAGCCACGTGGAGGGGCACGTGGAGATTCCTGGAAGGGGCGGGATGGGACAGGGCCAATCAGAGTTGGTATTTACTGGTTTTCCAAACCAATCAAAATTATCGCTACCAGTTCTCCCAAACCTGTCAGAACTGGCTGAATACCACCTCTGTACTTAACCCTGATATAGTGTATAGCACTACCTTCCTTCATACAATGCAGAATTCTTGCCTTTTGCTATTAAAAGCAAACCAAGGCTTGGTTTACATGAGAGTTTAACTATGCTCCATTAAATGTGTTAACTTGTACAGTATATTAGGCCTTGCTTTAATATAAGTCTTATTTAATGTGTTATGAGCAGATCCTCACTTTTTGATA
>JANHGC010001749.1:72144-83242 GCA_027560395.1 Boaedon fuliginosus
TTGTTGATGAGGGCTAGTTTCCAGATGTCTGGTAGGCGTGAGGTATCATCACGTTTGTTCATGTTATGGGGGTGTTTAATTCTCTAATTATGGAAGCCATTGAAATAGAGAAACACTGTATATATGTATATATTACTGTACAGAGATTATCTGATGACAAAAAGCCATCTTCTGTAAGTTGGACAGCATAATTAATGTTTGCTTCATCTAATCATCCTTTTTTGGGGAGTCACTATCACAATTCTTTCAGATACACAAGCAATAGCTCTGCTTTTTTCTAACTCTGCAAGCAAGAGTGAAGGGTCATAAAGGTTTTATTCCTGTTGTTGTTCACAAAACACACTTTCATTTCTCCATGGTAACTACTGAGTAACCAGAGGCACCATCCTACACAAATGTTTACCTAGAAATATTAAAGCTTTTGTGAAAATAACCTGCAGTTGTTGAGTTCCAGTTGGAAGCCAGCAGTGAAGCCTCTTAAATTTCTACTGTTCCTGAAGTTAGACAATACTTTTCTGTTCTTGGAGTTGTTTTGCAAAAATGGATTGTTTATAAGGTCAACCAAGACATATTCACCAACACAAAGTTCAATCTATACCAAGAATCTCCTTTAACTATAGGTCTCTAGTAGCTTAGTAAACAAAGAAGTCCACAGCTTGTTGGTATAGCACACAATTTGAAGCAGAAAGTTTATCCATGAAAGCTCCCTTTTGATTTATTTGAGAAGTATAATGGGGTTGATGGAAAGGCCTCAATGGCATGAAATATTGGAAAAAAGACAGTTGATGTTGGTACTATCAATAGTTACAATACAGTAATGGTTGGTATATGAGGTGGCACCTTTGTTAAAAAGTGAAGATGGAATATGCTGTTTGTCAGCGTTCCAAAGAAACTTCTCCATCTCCATTCAGCACTCAGAGATAGACAGAGTTCATCCAAGTAAGAATTTATTTAGAGAAGTCATGTTGGCACATGTGGGAAAACCCAAATCTGAAAGTTCTAGGTTTTCCTTTCGGACCTGAAAATCCAAAACCCATCCCCTGGAAAACCCATCAGTCCGTCACATGGTCCAATCACCAGTCGTCCGAATTGGAGACACTCCTATTCCAGGTGCAGGATGGCACGGCCTTGGCTCAGAAGAAGAATGTTGTCTGCCTCTCTCTTACAGTCCTCCCTCCCAATTTCCCAGGCACTAAAATGTGGCAGCGTCGAAGCTTCTAAGAAAAATGGCTTCTAAAGCTGACAGTTATAATTCTCCGATACAAAGGAAAGAGGAACAAATGACCAGACTCAAGTTATCCTACCTTGGCTCATTCTGAAAAGACTAAGAGCTCTCTGAAGAAATCTCTGATACCGAGAAAGGTGAAAGGAAAGAGAAGAGGATGACCAGCATCAGGGTGGAGTAACTCAGTTACATCCATGGTGATGGATGCACTGTTTTGAAGAACTAAAAGACTAGGTTGGGGACAGATAGTCACAGAGAAAATCTGTGTGTTCGTTAAGAGTTGGCCCCAACTTAATGGCACATGCTGTAATCAAATAATTACAAAGGGAAAGATAATAATAATAAATGCAAACCATACAGGTGGATCTGTTTGTAAAGTACATTGGGAAAGTACATTATATCCCATAGAAAGGATACGGAATAATAATTAGTGCAGATTGGGAAATGGAGCATTTTTACACTGGAAAAAGCTGTGCAATTCAAATTGTTGCTGGTAGACAAATGCATTGTGAGAAAGTTGTAATTTAGAGAAAGTGGCAAAATATTTTGAGTAACTCAAAACTGGTTGTAGAATTTATTAAGAATGGTATATCATAGGAGCAAAAACATGTACGAGAACAAATTGGTTAGTGAATAATTCAATATTAGCAGAAAGTGAAGGTGCATCATATATTTTTGCTGTGAGATATATTTAAGAATAAATGCATAAAGTACTTGTGATGTGCAATGTGTCAGAGGCATAAATGTGTAAGTGAATAGAAGTGACATCTCAAAGTATATGGTACGGTGCTATAAAGAGCACAGATCTTTAAAAAGTGCCTGAAAGGTCCAAGGTTTGATAAGGAAAATTGAGAGAATGCTTAAAACCTGCACATCAATGGTGAAAAATTAGATAAACATGTGTATCTTTGTAAAATGTTTATTAAAGATGGAATAGATGGAGAGGATTTAACTGTAAATGCTGATAGAAAAATAATGGCAGAATGTAGTACTAATATTTGTCACAAGAAGTTAAAATTTCTATAACTTATTTACATGGAAATAAAAGTTGGGGATGGCAGGAAAAAAACATAAAAGTTGACACGTAGTGGGAACATGTAATGTAAGAAATGTGATAATAAAAGAAGAGACAGGGTCAAGAACGAGCGGACTGATTGGGTGTGGACTGAATCCAAAAGTCAGTGACCCATTTGAAAGAAATGTACTAAGGTTGGATCATATACAGAGTATGAATAAAGACTGAATCACAAATAAATACCAGTATATGAGGGACCCTTGGTGCTCTCAGAGTTTGCTTGTTTTCTTGCAGACATGTCATTACTCAAACTAGGTAACACCATCAGTGCTAGTTTGTGCTGTTTGCTGTCAGTTTATATTCCAGTGTGGTTTGCCTGTCACTAGGAGTGGGGATGGTCTTAGATTCTTTGATTGGACTGTTTGCTGTTGGTTTCTTTGGCAATTTCTTGATTGGGGTATTATTTATTTAACTGCTAGTCTGATGTTAACCTTGGAATTCTATGCCAGGGGTGTCAAACTTGCAGTGTCATGGCAGCATCACGTGACTATCGGGACCCCTTTCGCTAAACTAGGCATGAGTGTGGCCAGCACATGACACATCCGGTCCATGGGCCGAGAGTTTGACAGCCCAGATCTATGGTGATCTGGGTGCTTGAGTCATTCTTTTTCTTTTTGGGCTAGGTTATGGTCTCCTTTGCACAATCATGTGCATACAGTATATGATTGTAGAATCAATGGGTCAAGAGAAAAGCATAAAATGAAAAAGTTGTGGCTAGATGGAGTTGATGACAACCTCACAGAGAAATATAAAGTATATGAATTAGCAGCATATACTGTACTTGTGAAAAAAGGTTGGTTTGCTAGAACATATGGAGAAGTTAGTGAATGTTCTTGGAGTAAACTACATTTAGTTACATTTGTTTTTCTCACCTCTTGCACTTAATTTTGTTGCTCATTGCTTCTCATTCTTTGTTTCCCCTACTTTCCATAATGTCGATTACAATACTTGCAAAGGAATAGCATGTTGGGTCGAATATTAACTTGAGAAATTTTAATAATATCTCTCGAGACCAGAAACTGCAGGCAGAAATACATTTAATTATGCCTTTCAAGCATTCATATGTGAATTGAACTGGAAAATAAAAAAAAAACAACCTTTGATATATAACTTTATACTGCAAACAAACAAATTACATTAGAACACCCTTTTCACTAATGATTTGTGTGCGTGGGTGGGTAGCTAGGTAAATACATTCAGAGGTTTTTTAAAGTCTTCTTATGTGCAGTTTGACATGGAAAAAAGCAATGGATCAACCATTTGAGCCAGTTAATATAATCCCATATATACCACATAAAATAAAATTATAGCTGAATGCCCTGAAATTAAAAGCTTTAGGTGTAAACCAAAGGGTTTTAATTTTTTAATTTTAGCTTAATTTTTACAGAAGGGAACAATGTGTAATTATGATTTTCAAGTATTAACATTACACACATAATATATATATCAATATGCTCTCCAAACTTTCAGAATGTTGGCAAAGACATGTAATAGTCGCTTTGTTTAATCAAAGCACTAAAGGAAGAAATGAAAAAAAATGTATAATAGGAACATTTGAGTTTATTATTCGTGTAATAGTCTGCTTTCTTCAGTGCAGATACTTTTTAGTAGTTTTATTATTATTTTTCTAAACCCTCAACAGGCTTCTAATTATTGTTTGGGTGTGAAAGTACATTTTAGCCTCTGCAGAATCAGTTTCCCTGTAGTACAAATGTTCTCATTAGGAAGACATTTTAACATGGGAAGAATATAAATGAGATTTTTTTTATATTTTGATCAAAAGAATAGTGGAGCCAAACCACTATGCTATTAGGTCTTTCACAAATTAGATGACCAAATGGCTTTTTTAATGAGCCCTGTTATAAACACTGACATTTCATGAAACATTCATGTTTGAATGACGCACTGCCTTTTAGAAATCAAAAGACAATTTGATGGAAAGTCATCTCTATATGACACTAAGTCTCTCTTTACATTTCCCCCAATTGTTTTGTAATGTTACAAACCCAACTCTAACTCAACTGGAAGCTATTATTCTTAATCCAGTATCTGTATGGATCTACTCAAGCATACCCAAACACGAGTAAAAATCCAAATATTACAGTTTTAGATCCTCTGATCAGTTTGGCCTATTATACTTGTTGTGATAGCAATGTAATCAGCGTAAGCTATTATAGTTAAATTGGCCCAGAATCAGATTTATCTAACAGGATTTATATAAGAATAACACTATCATGCATGGGGAAACTCAATGTGCCAACAAAAGCAGAATACAGAATAAAGTGTGTTTGCTTTAACATTGCAGGCATGCTCTACTGCTGGATTGAACAATCTGAGGAAATGACTTGGGTCTAGCAATTAAGAATAATTCCAGTATAGGCTTTCTTTCTTTCTTTTAATAAAGCCTATTTGTCTCCTTCACAAAATGTTATGGCAAATGGAATCCAGTACTGCCAATATGAAAGCAGACAATATTCTTGATTAAGAAAAGAAGCAAAGCCAGGATCACTGAATAGTATGTTCTGATTGACAGCACAGGACCCTCCCCCTCCCATCTCCCACCCCCAACTCAGGCTTCCAAGAATAAAGCTGCTTTTCTGGTTAAATGCATGGTGCTTTAATTGGTATTTTCCCTTCAGTGTAAAAAGGTTGCCCATTTCCTTGAGAATTACAGGCAGACCTCAATTTACAACAATTCACTTAGTGACCATTCAAAGTTACATCACTGAAAAAGTGACTTTATGACTGTTTTTCCCTCTTACGACAGGTTGCAGCAGCAGCAGCATCCCCATGGTCACATGATCAAAATTCAGACACTTGACCACTTACTCATATTTATTATGGTTGCAATGTCCCGGGTTTGGTGACCTTGCAGTGATTCACTTAATAGCTGTGGCAAGAAAGGTCATAAAATGGGGCAAAATTCACCTCACAAATGTCTCACTCAGCTGCATAAATTCTGGGTCCAACTGGGTCGCAAGTCAAGGGCTGCCTGAATTCAAATGGGGCACACATACAGAATGTTGAAAACCAACATCCTAAGAAGGAAGTGTTGTTATATGCCTTTTTTTTTTTTACTTGCATGCAAGTCAAGTTAAATCTTTATTATTGTCAAAAGACAAAAGCATAATTACTGGCATGCAACAAAAGCAGCATGCCAAGAATGGATCCATCGATCTTCCTGTCTAGCAGGCTGTCCGGACTACAATTTGAATGGAGGAGATGGCTTTGCCGCTTTTCTCTCAGGGAAAAAGGAGTGATAGCAAAAGGAGGATTTGGAAGCGGGGGGGGGGGGGAGTATGTGCACCATACACAGAAGGCATTATGAAAAGGCTCTCAGTGGTAATCAGATGACAGACCGATGGAGCGTTGCTCCGCATATATTCTCGTGGATTCTGCTATGTTGTGATTTAAGTGGAGTAACTCAAATTGTCTGGGAAATAAACGGATAGGGCTGACCATGAAATCAGTGAGTTGGCATTTGTTCTGGTGAGCTCTGTCTTCTCAAGCCTGTGAAATGAAAGGATTTATTATGTGTGTATTTACATTTTGGCTTTGGTTATCACTTATGGCATCAAGGTAAAATACACAAACGTTTATTCTAGCCAATCAAGCTTATTTGTCCAGGCATTTTACCCTTGGAATCATGTCAACAGAGCACAGCGAAGATCCTGGTTCTTTCTAATCCCATGTCAGGCAGGTTTTTTATAACCTATATAAAATCTTGGCTTTGGAAACTGGGCAAACATCACACTTATAAAATATATTTGACATTGTACAAAGTAATTAGATGAAAAAGTCACTTTTCCTACAAACATTGCTTCTTATTGGTTCCTGTGTATCTCAAAAGACTGGACAAGACTGAAGCTGAAAGAAATGCAGGGAAACAGCTCTTCATAAACATGCTACCGTGTTTTCCCAAAAATAAGACCCTGTCTTATATTTTTTGCCACCCAAAAAGGCACCAGGTCTTATTTTCAGGGGAAGTCACCCATTGACTAACCTGTTAGGGGCACACGTATATTGGGTGCACGTGTAAAAATCATGCTAGGTCTTACTTTCAGGGGAGGTCGTGTTTTCAGAGAAACAGGGTTATTATCTGTCATTAATTTTAATTCCCTCCCCTATTAACTACGTACCCAAATGAAGCTTACCTTCCTAAACTTCCTTGATACAGGTGAAACTTTCCTTGACTTACAACAGTTAATTTAGTGATCATTCAAAGTCACAACGGTGCTGAAAAAAGGGGATTTATGCCTATTTTTCACACTGACAACATTGCAGCATCCCTCTAGTCATGTGAACAAAATTCAGATTTTGCAGTGTCCTGGGATCATGTGACCACCTTTTGCAAACTTCCGTCAAGCCAAGTTGATGGGGGAAACCAGATTCACTTTACAACCGGGGTTACTAAATTAACAACTGCAGTGATCCACTTAACAATTGTGGCAAGAAAGATCACCAAGTGCAGCAAAACTCATTTAACAAATGTTTCACTTAGCAGCCAAAATTTCAGGCTCTATTGTGGTCGTAAGTCGAGGACTTACGTAAGTCGAGGACTGTAATGCTGAAATTCTATCTGCATCAGGACCTATACGCACAATACTCATTTTTCCTTTTTTCTCTTTCCCTGGTCAATCTGCATGTTGGATTAGAGATCTCTCTCTGGTCTTACTCTCCCAGCAGTTTATGTGAAGCCATAAAAGTAGAACATTCAGGTCATGGTATTCAGTTTCTGGATTACTGATTTTCCTGAAGATGTAAATGTTGGCACTGAAGCTCACATCTATTACTGCAAAGACAGATTCCATATAAACTTCAGCAGCAGCAGCAGCAGCATCCCTAAGTTCAATTAATTTAAGTATGAAATGTTCCTCTATGAATGGACTTGGAAGAAGCAACAATGAGCATCCACAAAACTGACTTTAAAGATAGAATAGGAGCAGGAAAATTAAAAGAGCCATTAAGGCATTTGAAGAGATCAACTTCCTTCTTTCACCATTTGCCTGCAGAGGTAGAAGACAGAGACTAGCATACCACACACTGTTTATGTATCTACTGGAAGCACAAACTTGCATTCAGAAAATGTACTTTGTATAAACAATAATATGATGGGTCTTCCCACCCTCCCAGCCCACGCACACTTTTAGCCCTTTTCAAATTTCAGAAATTATATTCACAGAAGCTGTTGATATTTTTNNNNGTTTTTAAAATTAGTATACTCGTAACACGTGATGAAATAAATGACCTGCTGCAATTTTACAATAAATATTAAAACATTTTAAACCATCTTGTTTTGCATGTAAACAATAGCAAAAATTGTACGACAGAATCTGTACATAAGATTTAAAATTCTGGTGTGTTAAAAAAGTAAGCAGTTCAAAACCAAAGTATCACTATAAATAGATAAAAGACAGGAGAATAATACAAAATGTTCTCTTAAGTGGTACAGTTTAAAGCCACCTAACAGAACCTTGTTATAAAGTTTACAGCCATAGAAATAATCCACTGTATTATCTATTACAGAATAAACATGGCCTAAGAGAGGACATGGTCTGGTCAGTATGGTAAATGGTGAGTAAGAAAAAGGAAAAAAAGGTAATGAGATGATATAATTTATATGTGAGACAGTGCATGCAATTCTATTCCAAACAGTCCTCAACTCAGTTTTGGGTTTGTACTAAATGATACTCTAAGCAATGAAAGTTTGCACTTAAGTTTTATACACCGACTTTCCCCATTCCAGTAATAAAATGCATAGTATGAAGTTGTCATATCACAAATCATAACTTCTCTCAATCAATACTAAAGCATTATACTGTATTTCCATGTACTGATAAATATTGGTAGGATTAGAGTCCATTATGTACCTACTTACAGTACAATAATAGTCTTGGCTTTTTCTGATTCAGTCAGATTTCCTCACTCCTCATCCAATAGGATGGATCTTAGGAAACAATCCTTATGTATTATATAATCTACTAATGTTTCTCCTAAAATAAGACCGGGTTTTATATTAATTTTTGTTCCAAAAATGCATTACGTCTAATTATTGGGAAAATATGATACTAAATGAGTCCGTCTGGCTGACGCTCTTAACGGGGGCTTATTTTGGGGGTAGAGCTTATATTATGAATATCCTGAAAAAGATCGTGCTAGGGCTTATTTTCCAGTTGGGTCTTATTTGGGGGGAACACGGTATTTTTCCCTATCACTTTCAACTATTTGGATACAGGTACAACTCTTCCTCTAAAAACAAAACAATACAAACCAGGTATGTAAGTAATCTTCGTTAAAAATTAATCTGTATAATTTGCAGTTAAAAATTAAGACACTAAACAAGTTGGATCAGTGACATTTTCCGAAATGCTGTCAACTAAGCTGTCCTTGTTCAAGCAGTTCCTTGTATATTTTCATCCGAATTGATGGTCTGGATAAAAGTTCTCTTATCTGGTTCACTTTGGCCAACAGGGGCAACAATTCTCTATGCAAAGCTTCCTTTACTAGAGCTGTTTCAGGGCTCTTCCCTAAAGGAAAAAGAATAACAACACATGTTTGTATACAATTAATAGTGATTAAAATGTTATGGAACAAATTACAAAAAAAATACGCCATTGTGAGGAAAGTACATAATTTTGCTTGAATGCATTTTTTTTTACTGTGAAGGATAATGTTAATCAGAGAAAAATACAACTTATGTGTGAAAATTGTACTTAAAAATGATGCATGATAAGAGGTTCAATATCCAGTTATATTCTATTGGGTAACAGTAATTGTGGTTCACATTAAGATTTCAGTACTGACTGCTCTTCGATACAATAGATTGCCTTCTTCTCCAACAAAACACTTTATTTAGTTCTGCTGAACAAAATTCAAGGTACTGTTTCTTTGGCCATTCGTTTTGCTTCTAGGCGGCACAGAAAGAAGCAATGGAGAAGCAACTCTGTAGTCAAGAACACAAGAAAGATGGCACTTTGGGGGATCACATCTCTCTGTCCTTCTTGTCCTTTCCTCTCTGTCTTATCTTCTTTTCCAGAATTCAGTAGGTTTTTTTTAAATAATCATTTTCAGTAGCATTGACATCAGTTCTTGTAAAGTTCTGTGTTCTCAGTTCAGAAAGGATACCTGATAGCAAACCATAACCATCATGCCAGCGAGGACAACTCTGAAGAGTAGGGAGCAGAGACATGGATGTTGGTGCTACAGCCCTGCCTTTTTGGCCTCCAAAACAGTCATTTTTTACTAATGTCACTCTCGCTTTCTTTGCTATTTCCAAAGGCCACCTCCTCAGTTTTCACTGGGGTCCCACAATCATTTTGTATGTTTTTGTTTTGAGTTTCTTCTAGATACTGCTGTACCGCCTTGAGGACCGCAGTCTCCACCAGCTTTTTGCTGAGGCTCAGCAATTCTGCATCATCTGGCTCTGCCCCCTTTTTGTCACCTGTACACCACAACAAACAAAAATCAGTAAAACTAAGCAGGGAAAACTGCATGCAAATACACACTTCAGGGGAAAAGCTTCTCAGCACACGGGATGCACATTCATCAGGGTGTTCTTGCTTTCATTGGTTCCAAACACCCTGAAAAACCTTCAGAATAAAACAAAAGAGGAGTCTCTGGTGCTCCCTGAGCCTGGGTGTTTTGTTGCAAACATTTCATTACCCAAACTAGGTAACATCATCAGTGCTAGTAAGGAATGGGGTGGACTCTCAATTTATATTGAACCCTGAGTACAAACATTCTCCTTTGCTGAAAGAAAGAAAAAAGAATCTGTAATATGGGCAGTAAGGAAGATGACCTTGCCAGGTACTGTAGGCCAGATCTGTTCCTAGAGCAACAGCAAAAACACAGCTTAAGGCTAAAACAAGAAAGCATGCCTAAGCAACTCAGATAGATACCTGCCTAATTTACATGAATATGATGGGAGTAAAGAACGGTCAGATTTGCAAGATTCTGCTTCTATAGCTAATAATAATAATAAATGTAGCCAATAAATGTACCCAAAATCTCAGCTTATACTTTGAAAATTATCTTATTACAGGAATTTGAAATATAAAACTTGGTGCAATTTGGGACTAACTTGTGTTATAGTCTGTTGAAATTATGAAATTGTGATGAGAAAGCCTGATGAAGGACTACTGGAAGACCAATTAAGAAGTAATAACAAAACATATAATAAATATTTAATTGTTGTTAGCCGCCGCGAGTTCCCTTTGACCGGGGAAATGAGGCGGGGTATAAATCAAATAAATCAAATAAATAAATAAATAAATAAATATCTTTAAACAGAAATGCAAGTCACATAGAGCTTATTCTCCAGAAGAATCACTTACTCTTTTTAGTTACAAAATGTTTTTCCAAATTGTTACACTATTGAAATGGCAAGTCAATGTTATCCAAAGATTCCTAGTTTGAAATCCTGTTTATTTCATATTCACGTCCAATATACTCCATAAGTCATACTTGCAACACTCTTGGACTAGTTCCATATGTCACTTATCATACAGGGCAGAAATTTGGAGTAAGTAAATTTTCCTTGGAATCTTTGCAATTCTGCAAATACTATGAGATGTTGGATTTTCCTGGTGGTGAAAAATCTTGCTTCACCACCTACTGTTCTTGGGTTTAACCCGGGTGGGCTGCTATGGGTTTGCACAGGTTCTCTAGCTAAGAGTCTGCCCACTTTGGTGAACCGTATTCCAATGGGATCCGGGGGAGGCTGTTTTCGCCCTCCCAGAAGAAAGCCTCCGAAGCTCGGGGAGGGTGAAAAACCAGCCTGCCGGACGTTCTGGAAGCCC
>JANHGC010001749.1:99077-110087 GCA_027560395.1 Boaedon fuliginosus
ATCCCTAGGGTATACCTACCTATATTCGCTGTGTTTGCAGCACAGCTGATGTGCTCTGCAGCCTGCCTCAGCTGTTTTTAAGCCAAGAGGCTTCTGTAGGAAATTTGTTTTCTAAAGAAATGAACTTCCGTCAGAAGCCTCTAGGGCAGATGAGTGGCAGACCTGATGCTGAAAATAGAGCAAATATAGGTAAATATACTCTACATTGGGAAGGCCCAAAAAGTAAAACAAATTTTTTTTTGCTCTGTAAACTGAGTGTGACTTTTTCAGCATATTTTGGGTGGTGAAAAACTCAGCTTATACTTGAGTATATATGGTAATTAGTTATTGCCTATGATCCTTTCTATCAATAAATTTATGAAGTATTTTTTTAAAGATTATGGTATCATATTATTTGTTAAGTATGCTTGCTCTGCATATAGATAAAAGTGGAGTTCTTAACGTCTAATTACTTAATATATTTTTATTTTTAATTTCAGATAATTATTGAAACCTTTCCATAAAACATTTGGTTTTGTGTTTTTCTGCATTTTTTCAAACCCTTATCGCAATCTTCTGGTTCACAAATTCATCTAAAACACCTTTGATTAAAAATGTATTAGCAGTTGCTAGTTACACCATCACAGTATACATACTAAATCTAAAGAGATCCCAAGATTCAGTATTGCAATTTTATTTATTTATTTATTAGATTTATACCCTGCCTCATTTCCCCAGTCAAGGGGAACTCAAGGCGGCTAACAACAATAAAAAATTACAATATTTCACAATAAACTATCAAAAACCACAATCACACACATCTGGGGGGGCACATCAGTTCCATGCCTTCCGCAAAAGCCAGATATTTGTGGCTTTACGGAAGGCCAATAAGGTAGGGATGGTCCTGATCTCTACAGGGAGTTGGTTCCAGAGGGTTGGCGTCGCGACAGAGAAGGCTTTAGCCCAGGGGCCTGCCAGCCGACATTGTTTGGCTGACGCGACCCGTAGCAAGCCAACTCTGTGGGACCTAACTGGGCGCTGGGAGGCATAAGGTAGCAGAAGGCGGTCTCGAACGTACCCCGCTCCTAAGCCATAAAGGGCTTTAAAAGTTTAAAAGTTTTATAATTTAAGCATTCTAGTAAAAAGAAGACCCTTACACTGCAGAACAAACCCCACTTTTGGTTATTCTCAACCTCCGTTTTTTTTCAACCATATTAAAGTGTTGATTACTTGAGGGACCACCTATCTCCCATAACATCTGCCCAGGCAATTCAATTTTGCATTATTTCATATGTTTTAGTTTGCACAGATGGCTTATCATAGGTGGCACATTTCTCTTGATATTTTGGTTAAAAAACTGAGGTTGACTTATATGTGGATGAGCTTATATATGAGTATACTGTATACATGATACATGGTTACTTTAGAGAAGTGTACTGCCATATGTTTTCACAGATAAGCCCATCCATGAATAAACTGAAACCAATTTGGGAGGGGGGGTATTTTGGCACCTAAACTCTAGGCAAGTTTACATAGTACACAGCACTTGTTTGCCCATCAAACTGGAGGCTAGAGATTTCTTCTGCAAAAAGATTTTGAACTTTGTGCCTAAGTAGTTTCTCTTTTCCTTTCATTCTCCCTGATCCTCTTTTGACATTCCCATTTGCCAAGTAGAAGAATGAAGTTATAAAGAACTGGCTCTATTTCTGTACAAATCTTAGCCAGTTCAATGCTGCTTCCCTCTGTGATATAAGAACATCTGCGCTTGCAAGCTGAGTAAACCACCTTTTGAGTGAAAGAGTCAGCTAGACTCTATGAGAAGACCATAGATATATATAAGTATGTATATATGTGTATATATGTGTGTGTGTGTGTGTGTGTGTGTGTGTGTGTGTGTGTGTGTGTGTGTGTATGTATATAAATATAAATAAATAAATATGCTGGCCTATATTTTAAAATATGGATTTAATTTTTTTTAAAGCAATAGTTTTATGTACATAGAAACTAGAAAAGAAAGAAGTTCCGCCATATGTATATTGCTAGCTGATACGACTGGGTCTACAAATAATCCTCGAGTTTTGAATACAATACAGCCTGCCAAATGATATTCGTAACCCGAGGATTCGTTTCCCTGCTTTCCCCAATGCATTCACTAATCAACATGGAGCCCAATGAGACAAAGAAAACAAGCTCCATGTTGACTGGCTGCCACACCCCAATCCCTTAAGCTGTTCATTCGAACTAGCCAGTCAGCAGCTAGCAGGAGGCTGCTGGCCAGCTGCCAGACTAGGCCCAAACGAAGCCTGCAGGCCCTCATGGCAGGGAAAGCAGAGCTTTTATTCAGATGGGGTGAAACTGTTTTCCTTACATCTCACTTTCTTACAGTACACTGGTTTCTGATTAAAAGACTTTGGCTTCTCTGCCAGGTGGGTTATCCTCTTTTGGAGCTCTTCAAAAATCAAGTACAATAAAGCCATGGGAAATGGGCTGGGGAGTTGAAAGTGGAATATGGGATACTAGCAAAGCAGGCACAGTGCCTGTGGAGACCCGGTGGGGTATGATGGGGGGTGGTAATAGGCAGGGGGCATGTTGCAGCATCTCTGCGGTTGGTCGTAAGGGCGAATGATCACTATGCGGAACTTCGGGACCAGGTTGTAAATACTTTTTTTGGGAGGGTCGTAATTTCTAACTGTGGCTAATTAAACTGTTGTAACTCAAGGAATACCTGTATTACAGATTTTCTGCTGCTTCTGCCAAAAGGGTTTGCATGGATTTGCTTTTTATTATTTTATTTCTTTTATGTTTCTCAGGACTCTTGCAAGAATGTTAAAGCTATTGGCTTGACCAAACAATGCTCCTGACCATTCAATTGTAGTTTCCAGAGGTGTTTGTAATGCACTATGATTACTTCTTATTATCTTCAATGCAGAGTAGCCAGGCACCATTTACCCCATTCTGTTCCAGCTTTGGAGGTGTTCCATATCAGGGTGATGACAATTCTTACAGGCAGACCATTCACAATTACATGATTCCAGAAATCTCCTGTAGTACGTATATGTTCCATAGCTCTTTCCTGGATTCTTCCAGTCATGAAATAACTGGATCCCTTGGTCACTCATTGCCAGTATAGCCACTTCCATGCAGTGCTTTTTGGAGACACTCTTTGCTTAAAGTAAATAATTCCCATCTATTTTACTTGACAACACTTTTAGAAGCCTGTCATTTATTAATTGACCAATTTGACAGGTAGCTAAATCTTTTATTGTAAGCCTTCACACAAACTTTCCTCACTCTTTACTAGGAACAGTGTTTTCCTACCAGCAAGAGTCGCTTTCTGGAAGGGGGAAACAAAGCAAAGGGAATCTATCAAATCTCTTTCTTTATGTGGCCTCCAGTAAATAAATAACAGCATCATTTGTTGACCTTGTTACTGAAGCAGAATAGGATTCTACAGAATAGAAGAGGCAGTTCTTTTGCTGGTTCAAGGACAGCTGCATAACACTTCAAATCAACTGTGAAAAACAGCCCTATTTCTAATCTGTTTCCATCAACTTGGTTACAGCAGGACAAGATAAGCACATTCCAAATATATCTTTTAGCCTTTCCTCCCTTAAGCATGACAGAGAAAGCAATTTGAATGTGCAATTATAGATCTAATTTATCAGTTTGTGAAGTAGACCGTTTTTCAAAATGAAAATACTACCTTGATAACTGGGTATTGGAACTGTCAGTCAAAGAATGATTAACATATGGCTGCAACATTTCCATTTAAATTCTAGAGGAAAGTGAGGTGAAGAAACAGAGATTTGGTGGACATGTGGGTAGGACAGGTATGCAAAGCCTATAGCCTCAACCCAAGGAAAATCTCCTACTATCACTCTGAACAGACACAAAACATATTCTTAAGAGTTGTATATTCTAGAGCAAGATTTGAATTGTTGGATTCTATAGCTAAATATTGGTGCTTCTATCACCTGTCATATCAGGGGAAGTACCTCAGTTGTTGAAGATATCGTTCTTTTTTTTTTTACTGTCAACTGTATGTACATCTTAGATTTACATATTTAACATCCCTCCTTGAAAAGATGGCCCACTGGGATCAGAATGTCCTATTTCCTCCTGGGCTTTAAACTACACATTGTGAGCAGAATTGCTAAATTTATACTTAAGGGAGCTAAGAACCCATTACACTGAACAGGTCAGGGTATCTTGTAAAGGTAATATATTTATCTGAATGCTGATTCTTTGTATTTACCACATAAGTACTTTATTAGTGTATTTCCTTTGGTATATTTTACCCCAGAATTAAATTTTATATTTTATTTTATGATATGATCATAAGACTAATCAATTAATAAACTACCACTACTATTGTGTACAAATATTTATTGATAAATAGATATTTTGTAGAACAATTTGGAGTCATCTAACTGTGAAAATAAAGAGAGGTAAAAGTAAATTATAAATTTAAAGGGAATGCTTTTACAGTTCTTTTATAGAAGAACTAGCTGATGACCCGGCTTTGCACGAGTAATTTTTTATGGGACTGCCATCTTCCTTCCTTCCTCCTCCCTCCCTTCTCTTCCCTGCAATTTTCCTTCCTTTGTTCCTCATTCATTCATTTCTTTCTCTCTCCCACCCTCCTTCGTTATCTCCCCCCTGTGTGTTTCTTCCTTCCCCATCATCCATCCTTCTACCTTCAGTTCTCTTCCCCTCTCTCTTCCTTCCTCCCTTCCTCTTCCCTTCCTTCCCAGCTGGGCAGCTTCAGGCCCAGCAGTAGAACCCCTACCAGGTGCCCCCCAGATCCTCCTCACTTTCTGTCGACATCGGGGCGCTGTAGCAGCATGGTTGAGGCTGGCAGGAAGGCAAGCAGGCCACGTGTAGTGGAGGCTCCGTGTCAGTTGCTTGCTCACTGGCTCGGCCAGCCACCCGCTGCCTGGGCAGCCAGGTAGTGGAGCTCTCCCATCCCCACCACACCTGGGCAGGTCGCTTCAAGGCCAGTAATAGAGGCCTAATGCAGCACCTGTCACCTCCTCCTTGCTCTCCTGCAACACTGGGGCAATGCAGGAGCGCAGCTCAACCTGGCCGCCCAGGCAAGGTAGGCAAGACCACGTGTAGAGCCTCCACCTCCCAAGTGCAGAAGAAGAAGGCGGCCAGGTGGGGGTAGGGAAGTGGGCCAGGCTGGCCTGTTATGTGAATTGCGACAGAGCAAACCCGGGCTGGACCAGGTGGGCATCCCGCCCCCTGCTAGTGATTCCCGCCAGCCTAGTGTGCCCCATGGCTGCTCCCTCCACTTCTGCCGCTGTGACAGGTGCCACTGGGCTGGATTTGAAGCCACGGGTGGCGTCACGCGGCTCTCTGGCACCCCTTGTGGTGTATGTAACCTTTAAAAGAGGTTAAGGAGGTGTTGAAGAAAGTTCTGGGGGTTGGCACTTTGCCACTCTTTTTAGGGGGCAAAGAACCCCCAGTGTTCGTTGCCAGAGGGTAAGGTATGTGTATGCCATGTTTGGACCAGATTGGTGCTGGCATGCAAGAGCATATTGGGGACATACCCACAAACCCACACTTCGCTTTTATAGATATAGATTGTTTTATTCCAAAGCATGTTACCTTCTATACATGCATACGTATATACAAATGCACATATGGATATATAAGAATGTACACATTACAAACATTAAAAAAATTCCAAATCAGGAAAGTATTTGGTGGTGACCGAAAAACCAATAGATGCTATAATAATCTCCCCAGATCACTGAAATTATACTGCAGTGCTGAAACACAAAAATAATGAGGGCATCTACTGTAATCAGGGTGTACTACACAGCCACTTTTTTAAGAGCATTGGTTGAAGACAGGGCAATACTATGTAAAAAAGCTTCAAAGCCTTATGACAGGCCTAGTTCTTAAGCTTGCATTCTTAATGTTATATTCACTTGCAAAATTCTATAAAGAAATCAGCATAGGTTTTATATATACAGTATATTCTGCATTATTAGATAGCATAGAAAATGTTAAGAAATATATTTACTTACCCAATACAATCGAGGATTCACAATGATAGTAGCCATTGGGTTGCTTTTTTTTCAACATTGAGCAAAGATATAGACGGTTCATAAGTTCATCTCCAAAATAATGATTTTTTAAATTTGCGAACATGCTTGAATCAATTCTCTTCACTCCCTTGTAACATCAAAGAAAAAGCACAGACAGAAAAGGAGAAAGTGAACATCATACAATGAGTAAATATAAAGCATTTCAAAGAATAACCTAAACATGTGAATCTTCGGGCAGTACTAATTTAGATCTCATTAAGTTTTAAAATAAAGTTTATTATTTCCTAACCAAATATCTTACTTAGAAAACTACTAGAACTATGGGAATATATTAAGCATTAAATTTCACTACTATAGCTTAACCAATAAGATTAGCATCTTCTTAAAGAAAAAGATCAATTCTGTAGACTGAAACCCACTATCAATTGTAAATGCAATCTCTGATGGATCACGTGTATATACCCTGTTCATTAGTACAATTCTTTTAATTGGTAAATAATATAACTAGCAACTGAGGGTAACACCAGACTTATAGCTGATCTCTGGAAGCTCCAGGCTTTGCTGTTATATTCCCAACTGTTCCTGGCAGTTCAGCTCTATCATGCAGACAATGGCAAGAGTGGCAAGATGCAGTATGCCTTCACATTGTTTGAACTCTTCCTCTGGGCAGTTGTGCAGATCGAGCTATGCAGGCAGTACAACCTTAGCTCTCTACCTATACTGTACTGCTTTGTGATGAGAAGCTCATAAGGTGTTGAAGAATCAGTGATAATAGATTTGTACATCAGGATTTCAATCGTCTCTACAGTCTCCACTAAAATAAACAAGAATTGATGCACACAATTGGGTTACTTTTCCCTAATTTTTTACCTTTGAGTCTTTTTTATGGGTTTTGGTGATGAATAATGGAAATTAGGTCAATACTTTGTTATTTCCTCTCTAATCTGACTGTTAATAAAAATATGGATAACAAAATAAGTTTTTTGTTCTTTTCTGTTATTCTATCTCTATTTTCCCTTTTTCTCAGTTGTTCCCTATGTTTATTTTTGAACAGAAGTCCAGTGAGATTTTCCTGTATGGCATTTTAGATAGGATTCCAAAAATGTGTTAAGAATTGCAGAGAATTGTAAACTCAGCTCTTGGCCCTATCTATTTAGAATAATTATGTCTTTCCAGGATCAAGCAGACGCCTTTCATAACAGCTACACAACCTTGAGAAAAGGTGTGACTACTCTAACAAATTGCAGGCAGGTGCTGTACTCATGTTCCCATATACTTTATGTAATCTGAACACAATTTACAATCTAGTACAATTTTTTTTAAAAAGTTAATTATGACAATTACTGCCATTTATGATAGGAAGGGACTTCTGCTATTCTATGTGAAGAGTATATTATAAGTAAACAGAACAGCCAATTGCATAACAGTAAATGTTATGATATCAGCCTGGCATCTGGTACCTAAAGAAAGTATTGATTCAATAATTTGAAATGATTTCCTACTAAGCAATATGGCATACTTCAAAATGTAATATTTTACATACATGGAAATTTTTAAATATAATATTTAAAATAAAATAGGCAGAAAAAGAGTTATAATTAGCTTTAAATTTAGTTCACTCAAGGCACAAATGACCAGACTCAAGGTATCGGATTTGGGGACATTACCTAGTTCTTTAGAAAAGTTTATTAAATTGCTAAATGTGGTAGGAAAGAGAAAAAATAGGACAAGGTGCATGAACTCAATTATAAAGCAATGGTGCAATTTTTCGAAAAATCAAGATTGGGTTAGGGGCATCTATCTATATGGCTTCTAAGAATCAAAACTGACTGAATAGCACATAATAATCAATTATTATTATTATTTGCTTAAAATTATCTATAAAGTGTTATTATACTTTTTCTTTCTTTTATCAATGATTTATTTTGAACTAAATTTATTGCACAAGAAACAAGCAACACTCTCAGAAAAATAAGGGACACATTAAGATTTAATACTAACTACTATGATAGATAGCTCTGTTTTGGTTAGTGCCTGAAATGTGGCTGACATCTAGTGGTGCATCATGTGTGCTGCATATGAGCTGCTTATCTGTAGCTCCTTTTAGTTCCATAACAAGTGTTTCTAAATCAATAACTATGGACAAGAAGCTACTTAACCATCCGCACTGCCACTACAATACACTGTAATAGAGTAATACAATATTTTCATTTCATCAACTACCAAGGGATTTAAACAAATGAGAAACAGAGACAAACTAACCCTTTTAATTAGTGGCTCTTGGTGCTCTCTGAGCTTGGTTGTTTTCTTGCAATCATTTCATTACCCAAACTAGGTAACATCATCAGTGCACTGAAATGACTGCAAGAAAACAACCAAGCAGAGAGCATACAAAGGACCCCTCATTTTAACCCTGAATTACAAATGTTCTCCTTTATCTAAATTTTAACAAGAGAACTTCCAAAACTACAGTCTCATCGTCCTCTAATTGAACCTTCCTCATCTTATGTCTAAGATATTTATGATAAGGAATTAGTTTCCCACACGACTTTTGTTATCCCTTTAACTCAGAAATGTTTCTGTGAAAAAGAAAGACCTTGTGCAAATCCCTTACTTCAAATAAGTTCCCAAGTTAACTCAAAAATTAATTTTCATTCAGGAGAGCAGAAATATGTAAGTTAGTCCACCCCCAAGATGCTGGCAAAGAAGCTATCTAAAAAGAATTTTATTTTGATATCATGACATGCTAAATGGCTCCCTTGAGTCATGTTAGTCTGTTCACTCATCTTGAAGTGTTTTTCTGCTAGGTGACAACCCTTCCCCACCTTTGTTTTGACAATGACAGAAAAGAGTCTGGAGAACAAACACCAAGAGGGGGAGGGGACCCTCTCTGGAATGCTGAAAGTGGGAGAAAACAGCAATTGTGAGAGAATTTACTTAGGGAAGAGAAATTATTTAGGGATGATCTGAGGATTGTGTGTGTGCGTGTGTGCACATGTGCACAATTGTGCTGTTCCCCATTGCTCATGTGCTTTGGGGAATGGTGAGCTGGCCTTTTTGGATTAGCAGCAGTGGGGCGAGGGCTGAAGTCAAGGCCTAGGCCTCCATTTTGGGCCTAGCCTCAGGGTTGCTATCAAGTGCCACTGTTCAGGATGGCCAACAGGGGGAGAGGCGGGGGGAATGTAAATAATTTATCGTTTGGTCTGGCATGGTGGTAGTGTGATACACCAATTTAGTCAAGTTAGGTAATTTTAATTTTTTTCACAATACAAACCCAAAAGGTTTGCCATCACTGTTCTACTGACTCTGTCAAAGGCAAGTTCACTTTCTTTAAGACCAATATAGCCATCCTGGAATATTTATAAGCAAAGGATCACAAGACTTCAATGGATGAGTAAAGGTGATGGAAAACTGCTTTACTTTTATGGGAAAAGAATGCAAGAGACAAATTCAGAAAATAAATGTTATTTAAAACAGGCTTTGATGGGAACGTATTAGCAAGGTATTTTTGCAAATGTGCTGCAACAGCATGCATAAGAAACATGCTAGTGCATTGTGTGGATAGCTGTCTGTAAAATAAGGCTATGCATCAATCAGAAATTATTCAGAAGAGATACAGTACGCTGAACACATAAGAACGCAAGCATGGCATCTCAGCAAAGGGGTTTTCATCTTTTCTAAATAATTTTCAAAGCATGCACAAGACTAAAATATAGTACATGCATATAAATGTAGGAGAAAATAATATGGATTTAGGAAATATTGATCAAGCCAGGTTACACCATTGGAATAATTAGAAAATAGTGTAAATGGAAGTCCACTTTAGAAAGCAACTTCAGCAACAGTAGTACAAAACCTCTTAATTCTTACAGGATAAAGATAAAGTGAGGAATAGATTTCAATACTAAAAACTGGCCTGTAGATACAGTAGATGAGGAATAGATTAACACTGTCATGATATCTCTATAAGCAGGAAACTTATGAGGGAACCCATCCATGCAGAATCTGGGTACTTTAGGCTTGGGACCAGGAATGCATTGGGGATTTTGTTATGTATTATTCATCCTGATGTTGAAGGAAGTTCCTATCAAGTTGATTTTATATGTCATTTTCAAGTTTTAGAAGCATCTGGGTTTATTATGCTGGGTGATTTCAATATCCACTCTGGAGCTGGTTTGTCTGGGGTAGTTTAGGAATATACAGCACTCAACAGGGCAGTGGGTCAATATAATGCAGCTTCCATGACTGATTTGATTTTTTTGTTCTAATCAGGAGGCTGTTCTGAAAATGGAGAAGTCTTCCCCGGAATTATGGATAGACTGCAAACTGGTTAATGTTGGATTAATGGCTATACATCATCTTTGTGGGGACCCTGAATCTATTAGGATGATTTACGCCCCCAAAAGCTATTGGACAGGTGACTTGAGATGGTTTTTTTTTTACCATATATCCTTCTGGTCTTTGTTTATTACTTCTACCTAGGAAGTTATTAGAGAAGATTTATTCAGTTCTGTAAATTTCTGAATAAATAAATATACTATGAATAAACATATTACATTCTTTAAAGGAGTCAATTATTAGATAACTTGAGCACAATGGATCCCTTAAGAGTTATCTCTTAGGGAGATATTAATTGCTCCAGTCTACCTCCAACCTTTTTCAATATTTACATGAAATGTCTGGTGGGGCATCATCAGGAGATAGAAAATTGGATGCTCTCAGTCTGATGATGACACCCAAATCTATTTCTGTATGACAACCTGATTCCCTTATATGTCTGCCTGCTTGCAGTCAATAATAAATTGTATGAAACCAAATGCAGACAAAACAGAAATGCTTCCGCTAAGCAATGCCGATTGGCGGGACCGCGGGCGAGGGCCTTCTCTGTGGCCGCCCCTACGCTATGGAACACACTCCCCTCCGAGATAAGAAATAGTTCTAGCCTGCTGGTCTTTCGGAAAGCCGTGAAGACCTG
>JANHGC010001749.1:152925-164369 GCA_027560395.1 Boaedon fuliginosus
GGGGGGGGAATTGTGGGTTTTTTGTTATCCTTTTTGTTATGGTTTTGGTAAGGTTGTAAAACTTTTTAATAAAAAAAAAAGAAAAAGTAAAATATTATCCATCACCGCTTAACCTTTATATAGCACACCCTACAAGAAGAAATGCCATTGAGGATTTATTTGCTTACGGGTTTGTGATTGTGGATGTAGGATCATTTGAGAGATGGATCTGTGATTGGAGTCTAGACTTCATAGTGATTTGTGTGTCTTTTATAAAGCTACCAGATGTCACTTCATCTAACTTGGCTGAAAAATGGACAGGGGAGGAATCAATGGTCATGGTATATATTGGCATTAATGTTGGTTAAATATTATGGAGAAATGCTGAAATCTAGCTAAAACAGACATAATGAAACCCTAGTGAAATGGACAGAACTAGTGAAGATACAAATTATAGAAAGAGGGAAACAAAAATGGAATTTGTATCACTTTGTAGTTCAAAAGAAAGTAATGAATATGCTGTGATTTCAAACTTTTAACATACAAATAATAATAATTCAAATACAGACAGATCGCCATCTGGAACACAACATGCCAGATATTTCAGTTGTCGAGGGCATAAGCGTACAATGTATTGCTGTACCAGGAGACGCCAGAGTGTAACAAAAAGAACTGGAAAAAAATAATAAAATATTGCAACCTGGTCATCGAAACTACACAATTATGGATGAAATATGTAACAGTGATACTCATTGCCATCGGGCCACTTGATACCACGTCTAAGAATTTTACAAAACACATCAAAAATTGCAGCTTCCTGCAATAACACCAGCGGAAGTGCAAAAAACTGCACTACTTGAACATCGGACATCTTAAGAAAGTACTTGGTTGATACACTCTAGTCATATCTAGGACACTGGCAGCAACCCATATCAACCATTAGCACCAGTCACCGGTATTTGTGATGCAATTTTAAATGTTCAGTTGACTGAGTTTCATGTTTAATGAATAAGAGATATTCATATTAATAATAATAATGATAATGATAATAATATAAGCATGGAAAGTTAACCTTAACACATTAACAACGGGATCCTATATATTTCGGTATGTCAACAGATAGTATTTCAGCCCAAGACTTTGGTAGCCATGCACTAATATCTAGAAGAATCCTGCAGATAGAGAAAAGCCTGTCTGAATCAATCTAGAGCTCCATTTGATCCTGCATTCTATGTCATGCTGACTAACCAAATGCCATCTAATCCATTTTCTAGGAATTGGTATTTAGGATTCTAAAAGTATTTAGAATTACAGCCTTCCATATTCAATAGAAAATCAAAGATTGTCTACGTCAGCGTTCCAACGAAACTCTTGAATTTAGAACACTTGGGGTTTACTTTTGTTTTAAATCATTTGTCCCTTAAGATAATAGCTTCTTCACCAGTTTGCATAGAGTCAGTGATAGATCGAAAAAGTATCATATGTTGCAACATACGATCATACGATCATTTGAAAGCAGTCCTGTTGCTGAGATTTCTATGGTTTTTCCCTATCTTTCAACAAATATTGAGACCTAACACTCTAGGAAAAATTTTCTATTGAAGTGGGTTGGCAAGTTTTAAATATGGTTAAAACTAGTGTCTTAAATTAGTTAGTTGGTTCTAATATAAATGCATATGTAATCTAAGTCAGATTACTATTCCATAGTATTGTATGAACCTCCCCAGCAGTCCATGCTCTCAAAGTTGAGTGGTAAGATTATTCATTTCTGGTGGTAGAAATTGGATATTCACAGTCAAAGATAAGGATGTTGACAGTAACATTACTTGGCTGCTCAGCCTACCTACTCCTCCCACTATTTTCCTAGTCCCTTCCTTTCCTAACATCCCTTTGCTACCACCAATAATTTTGGGGTTTTCCTTTTCTCCTCCTGAAGCATTTTTATCCAAACATAGACTACCTGCAACTAGCTATCTGCACACAGAATAATGTGCATAGAAGGTTGCATAGCCCTATATTTTTGTAATTTGACAGCTGGTGTATGGGAGGTTACATATGGGTTGGCAGCAATTCCATGCATGCTTGTAGCATGTTCTGCTCTTTTTTTCTTATTAGTCCCATATTAGATTGGGAATTCTAAAAGTAATTAGAAGAAGAAGACAATGGCAAACCCCTTTCATCCAGATTTCTAGAAAAGTTCATGGATCCATCCATGATGTCTCAAAGAGGCAAGTTTGAAGGAGATTTTTTTAAAAACCAAATAGTTAAGATATTCCTCTTTATTATGACATTTGATTCTTCCTGGTGAATTTGCTTCCAACTAATTTATGCTATTTTTATTTTGTGCTCATTGGACAGCATTATGTAGTGAAAAACGTGTTCTTAGTCTGCAGGGTTGAGCTGCAATGTTATGAATTTGGGATGTTTATTTTTGTAACTATTGCAATTAAGTTTTAAAAATCGTATTCTTGTGGCTCTTCCAAATTCCCTAACATACTATGGAAAACTGGTATTTACAACTATTATATCTGGTTTTTTTTTAAATTATCTAAGATATGAAGACAATGGTTTCAGTTGTCTTATTTTGAAAACATGTAATCTTATCTTTTGTATGGAGACAAAGAATGATGATGTCTTTAATTGGGGCTGCTGTGGCACATGGCTTTTTATGGAGCACTTCTGTTTACTTACAATTGATCTGATCATATGCTTAGGATCAAAGACAATTCTAGGCTTATTAATCTACAAGTAGTATTTCTAAGCATTGCATGGTGAAGGTTTATTACTCTTCTAAGCAAAATCCATATAGCTTACAGTTTCTGAATACAGAGTTTTGACACCATTCCAGGATGCCACATTGCATTACTGTATGAAGTCAGCACAAAGCAGGAAACTGCTTCAATGGGATGTCTGTTGCCTTTTTGTTTCCTGCCTTTCGAAAAGAAAACGTATCTCTAAGTAAAAGGATATGCGCTTGAGAGGCCATTATCAGAAGTTATTCACCAAAGCAAGATATCATGAAACAGCTCACTAAAATCCAAAAATCTCATACTTTGAAACAGGTTGATGGGGGGAAATGTGCCTCTCATACAATAACACTGACAAATCGTTGCACTCTGAAGAGAGGGGGGTGGAGAATGGAAATCTTCCAACTTCTGTAAGTATTTTGAATTAATCTTCAGTCTGAAATGGACTGCAGATAAAATGTGCCAAATAGATCATTAAAAAAGCAACATCCACAATAAAAGGCAAAATTTCAGCTTGATGCAAATGCTGTGTAGTGATTTCCTTTCCGAGAAAAAGACTGGATTTTGCATTTTTGCTCATGTGTATACATAACTATGCTTTCCAACAAAACAGAACACTCTTAATTGATTTCACTGGGATTTTCAGTGAGGAATGCAGAACTGGTTCCAAAAATTTTCTTGTTCCAATTAGAAGAGATGCATTTTTGCAACCCAGTAAAACCATTGTTTTAAGACTAAATTCGTTGTTGGAAAAAAATCCAGATGTAAAACCTTGCTCCCACAACATTATTTTTGTGAAACGTTATAGTTACTATTTTTTAAAAAAATATCCTTCATTACAGCCGTCACCACCAGAAGTTCCCTCAAAGAAGTCAATATTGACCCTGGGTTGACGAGACCATCAAAAGGTCACTAAAATGTATGTTGATCAGCAGATGAACAATAAATGATGGAAGGTTGATTGAGATCAATTAATCTTTGGGGGATCTCTGTAGAGTTCCACACCAGTCTCTCATCCTGAAGATGAGATAGATATTGTTTCAATTAAAAAAAAAAAAGCTAAATCTTATATTGTTCATATTTTAAATATTATCTATTTTTATGAAGTCATGGTCTATGATCATAGTTTTATTAAATTAGCATTTATTAAATTATTTTCATATAATAGATGTTTGAGGATCAATGAACAATCTGAAAGGATTGATGAGCTGAAGAGTTCAGGGACCTCTGATCAAGCACCATCTTGCTAGGTAATAACATTAACTCAAAATTATTGAATTATGTTGCTAATTTAAAGTGATTCAGTATGGATTTTCATAATCGGAATCTCAGTTGTAACAGCCAAAATGCAGGTCTCTATCCTGTTTTTGATTATAGCAAGTTAGGAAAGCCCAATTTAATATTTTGTATTGCTACACTTAGAGGTGAGGTAACTAAAATAATATCAGAAGTAGTCATCATCATCATCTTCATCTTCATAGCATTATTCCTGCAAGTGCAGAGTCCATTTTTTGGGTCAAAGAACACCATCTTGCTCGATGAAACACAGCATCCAGGTCATGTCTGCATTTTGATGGAGATGGCTGTAGATGGGTGTGGACAAAACATTGACCAACTAGCTTGCCAACTGGCTTTAAGTTAGTTTGATCTGTGTTCACCTTAGCACCATCTTGATGAATGGGCCACAGTATCCATCAGCAGCACCAAGAGGAGTAGACCTCATTGCCAAATATAAATAACATTTTTTAAAATTATCACAACATTTACAGATTCCTACATAGCATTTAGCAAGGAGTGTCCTTTTATCTTGTACCTTATGCATTTCTTCTCTGAGCATTCCCTATCACCTGGCCAAGTCACTTTGACTAAGGCGATCCATCACCTTAAGACTCTTAAGAGACAGTTTTCCTTTCTTACACAAACATTTGAACATAACTTTTGACTGTCTTTTCTGACAGAGCCAGCAGCTAACCATTATGGGGAAAGCAGATAGCTTTTCACTCTTCTTTGCCAACACAAGCTGGTTATATTCTGTGTCTTGGGGCTTTTCTGAGTCTCTTTATTCTGGGTAATGTTACTAGAGCAGAAAAGCCTATCTTTTGTCCTTGTTTATAAAGGGATATTTTATTCACAAGGATATACTGTATACAGTACTGATTTGCAAGAGAACAGCTGGACTGAAATTCAAACCTATAATATTGTACTTTGGCGATGAACGGATAGTTCCATATTCTGGGTTCCATAGAAACAAGCACTTTGTTGAGTTAAAAACATGAAGCTAACCTCTTAAAAAAGGAAAATTAACACTTTAGTCTCCTCACATGTTTAACCTGGAGCATATATTTGAATTATGAGTTGCATTAGTGGTATATATATATATGTACACGGGGGATAGGTGATGTAAACCATTGGACTGGAAATATAGAAATTTTTTTTTGCTTATAGTGATGTTTTGAAATATGTCATATTGTGAGTTACAAACTTTTATTTGTAATTTCACAACAGGGTGCTCTGTCCACCAGAAGAGATAACTATACTTATAGGTCATTTGATTTCTTTAATGTTATTTCCACATTGTAAACCAGATGGTGAATTGAATAAGCGACTGCTCTTAATGTTTTTGTATTGTTTTATACTTTTTAACATTGTAAGCTTCCCAGAGTCACCTTGTAGTGTGATGGATGGCCAAATAAAGAAACAAATAAATAAATAAGGTAATTTCCCCCACTCCCTGATTGAAATCACCAGATTCCTCAAAGCCAATGAGCACTTTCTTTCTGTACATAGGTATCGTTGCAGAAGTAACTGCTCATAGATGAACACTGAAAATAGATGATATAATGATGCTGAAATAAATAATGATGTGGCAACATAGTTGGCAGAAGCTATGTACCGATACACATAAATTTATTTGCACACTTAAATAGAAATATATAAAGAGAAGGGCTTCAAAATAGAATTATTGAGTGAGTAGCACTGTATGTATGTATGTATGTATGTATGTATGTATGTATGTATGTATGTATGTATGTATGTATGTATTCTTAGGTTTGCACATCCCCCAGTTAATCAGATTAGTACATATGCTAATGGATACTTCTGCCTATGAGGAGACATCTCCATCCTTGTTGACAAGAGGGCTTCTGAACTGGGACAAACCTGGATGGATTTCAACTGTTTACTTCAATCTACAGTTCTGGGATCTGATACTGCCACACACCTTCTATTTGCAGACTTCATGAAATTCATTGAACAAGGGATCATACCTTGCTGCTATATACAATGGAAGGCTTCAGCATTTAAATATGTTTCCTGCAATGCACATGTGCTTAATGCTATTCCATGTTCATATTGTTTAAGAACTAGAACGGACTTCTGTACATCTTGGAGAACTAATGCTACATCTCAATAAAGTTTCTAGGAAGATTATCTTTTTTTAACCACTATTATGACATGCATTTGTGGATGTTCTAACTTGAAGTAAAGATTTTCATAACTTGCAGGATCTATTTGCTTAAAAAAATTGTCCTTGCTTAAAAAAAATAAAGGTGATATGAAGAGGTCCAGAGTAGTATAATAGTTCAGTTATGGAACTAGGATTTGGAAGTTCCAATTTTCAGGCCAACCGTCAGCTATGGAAATTCTCAGCTATGGAAATTCACTGGATGACTTTGAACTATCCATTATGTCTCAGCCTAACCTTGAGGGGCACCTGTCTCTAATTATTTCTGTCTGACCACCAAATTTAATTACAAGTACTCCAGATCCCTTAAATGTTGCCATTTTGTGGACTGGGAACAATTGAGAACACGTGTCTTTTTCTATAATTGCCCCGTCCTCAGGAACAGCACCCTTCCAGAGATATGTGTGGCACATTTTATTCATTTAACTTATATGTTGCCCATCTCATCTAGAAGCAATTACTCTCCTGTGACTCTGGAAAACCCTAAAGGCTTTGTTGGATACCAAGGCCTGGGGTTAATGTGTTTCTGATATATTTGTGGTATCCCTGTTACAATTGTACCATCTATTGTTATAATTGTTTTAGTCTTAGCTATCTGTTTATGTGTGTTTAAATGTTTTAATTTTTTTACTGTTTGGGGGATTTGGTAAGCCACCCAAAAACCTCTGGAATGAGTCTAATAAAGGTAAAGGTTTGCCCTATCCAGTTGTGTCTGACTCTAAAGGCTGGTGCTCATCTCTGTTTGTTGGTCAAGGGAACAAGTGTCCAAAGACATTTCCATGGTCATGTGGCTAGCATGACTATATGCCGAGGCACATAGAACGCTGTTACCTTCCCACTCCCATTTATCTACTGGCATTTGCATGCTTTCGAACTGCTAGATTGGCAGGAGCTAGAGCAAGTGACAGAGCTTGCCCTGTCACATGGCACTCGAGTCTTGAACTCCTTCTGCCAGCTTTCGGTTGACAAGTTCAGCGTCTTCAATTGCTGAACCATTGTGCTCCCTCTTAACACATCTAATAAATTAAATTGGTTAAATTACATTAATTAAATTAAATTGTGTTCTTGGAGTCATTATTAGATATAAATGTAGAGCAGGTAGTCCTTGCTTACTGACTATTTGTTCAGCAATCTGTTGACATTGTAATGACTGGTATTTATGACTGAAGTGCTGGCATTGTAACCATCCCATGATCACAATTCACTTATACTTACAATGGTTATAGCATCCTGCAGTCATGTGGTTGCCATTTGCAACCTTTCTTGCTGACCTACCACAAGCAAAGTCAACTGGGAAGGTGGCAGGGAAAGTCACCAATTGTTGTGGTAAGTCCCCCCAGGCTCATATCACTGTGCCATCGTGGCACTGTGGTTAGAATGCAGTACTGCAAGCTACTTCTACTGCCTGCTGGCTGCCTGAAATTTGGCAGTTCAAATCTCACTAGGCTCAAGGTTGACTCAGCCTTCCAGTCTTCCGAGGTCGGTAAAATGAGGACCCAGATTGTTGGGGGCAATAGACTGACTCTGTAAACTGCTTAGAGAGGGCTGTAAAGCACTGTGAAGTAATATATAAGTCTAAGTGCTATTGCTATCAATCTCTCCCCACCCTTCCTGTGCTTGCGCCCTGCTGCACCATCAATCCCTCACCTGCTTGCACTCACATTCAGCTTGTCTCTCCCATCCCTCCTGCAACACCCCTCCCTCCCCTGTACCATTCCTGCACTCATTACCTGGGACTTAACAACAACTTATGTGGGAAATCTTGCCCATCTTGGGGTCACGACAGCAACTGGGACTGCCAAGATTATCGCCATTAAGTGATGCAGTCTCATGATACCACTGCATCACTTAGTGACAGCAATCAGGACGATTACTGTTGTAATGAGGTCTATCTGTAATGTCAAGTAAAAGATTGCTTTATTTCATGCCAGCCCTGTCTGCAACTGAAATGATAAATGTAGCACTAGTGACATGCAGGTGTGGTAAGCAGACAAAACTGGTTATTGAGTGCAACGAGTATGGGCCTTGATTCAGCAATAATCTGCAATTAAACTGTTGTGACTGCTTATATGTGGACACCTGGCCAAATGTTGCATTGGGACAATATTTCTTAATCACGGAGTTCAGTAAATTATTCATATATCATGTCAAATATAAACTATAATTAAGATTGGTCATCCTTATACATTAAAATTGAACTACTTTGTCTTGCCTATCACTTCATAAATGGTAATAAATTGGGGGAGAAGTTATTTTCGGCTGTCCTGTAGTTATAGAAATAATAGTGAGTCTTTATTTATTTGTTCCAATTTGTTCAGCAATACCAATACAACTTCAGCATGACACTAACATTGACGTTTCTTATGATAGATTTTACTATTTAAATTCAAATAGCAGTGCAGCTTTCTTTTAGGCCAACAGAAAGATGAACATTTGTGTTGTTGGCACTGTTCCCAACCGGTACTAGTTATGATTCAGAAAACAGATAGACGCACACTTCTTTTCTACCTTTTATTCATGCACAAATTCATGAACAATGTTAACCGAAATTAATTTCTATAGACATTTCTATAGCCTCTCTAATAGCAGAAAATTGTACAATTTTAAGAACATTCGCTGTAATAATGCTTTTATTAAGACTAACGGCACCTGTGAAAGCAATGTATGGAACATGGCCTTTTGCCCAATTTAAACTGCTTATGAAATCATTGCTTATGAAATAATTCTGTATGTTTCTTGGATAAAATCACATTGCAATGGGACATGAGAATGACCTTGGGAGACAGGAGGAATCAGATAAGTAGCAGCTTAGGCCACAGAAGAAATGGAGGCATAGCAAACATTCCAGAAGAGACCCTCTTCAACCCAATTCTTGGATTGTGAAGTTAAGGGGGATAAGAAGATGTACTTTCAGATTTGCAAAGGGCTGAATCAATAGGGTTATGAAGGTGCATAGGCATGCAGGCATACACATTAAATTGCATCAAATTGAACCAAAGATAGCAGTCGCCTTCAATGAAGTTGTACTCGGGTGGGCTGCTACGGGTTTGCATGGGTTCCGGCAATCGTCTAGCTAAGTGCCCAGTTCAGTGAACCTGTAAATCCCACCCCTGGCTGGCCCTGCCCCACCCACCACACCACACCCCTCCCAGGAGTCTACACAGGGCCTGTTTTGGATGCCAGGTAAGTACAAGGCTCACGTGGAGGCTCGGGAAGGGTGAAAAATGGACCTTTAGAGCTCAGGGGAGGCCATTTTCACCCTCCCAGAGGCTCAAGGAAAGCTTCCAGAGCCTAGGGAGGCAAAGATGGCCCTCACATTGTGGTGTTGGAGGCCGACTAGGCCATGGCCACCAGGGCCGCGCCCACCCAGCAGCTAGGCAGAGAACTGGTTGTTAAAATTTTTGGAGCCGACCCCTGGTTGTACTGCAGGTGTGGCATACACTTAATTGTATATTTAATTTCTGACAGAGGATAGCCAAAGTGCCATAATGTGGCCCTCGAGACATCAAATGCCCAGGTCTGTTTTGATGTAACCTTAAAAGAAAGTTAGAGCTATTACTTCTGGGTGTGCGTCTTGTCTGGATTATCTACCACTTTGGAATGGGTGCTAGCTGGGCAGAATCCACAGTGGGAAACAAGGCAAGGTCTTATGAAGTTAACTGGACCTCTTTTCAGCTTATAGAACCTGAGAAAGAGGATAACAGCCTTTATCTTGCAAAACTGTCACCGTCCCTCCCACCTGTCTTGGCTCTCTTGGGGTGTGAGCATGTAAACCATCACTTCTTTTTTGCGGGAGGGATGAATTTAACCTGCCTTGAAAAATGTGGGAGTGTGCCACCACACAAAGATACTCCCTTGATCTGACCATTTTTGATAATTATTGCTCAATTTCCCACTGTTCCTTTTTAAGGGAAGGCTATTGAGAAAGTAATGCAATTCAGGTTCAGAAGATCTTATAATCCTTGCTATTTAAGGTCCAATCCTAATCATTTTTACATAATTCAGAAATGACACTCATGCTCCAGCTGATGACCGGTCACTAAGATCTTGATGGAGGGAAATCCCCACTCTGGGCCCTATTGGCTTTTGATACTGTCAACCATGGTGTCCTAATAAACCATCTCCAAGGAGTTGGAGGCAGCATACTTTGATGGTTTATCTTCTGGATGGGCAGTTATAGCACGTAATCATGAGGAATCAGAGCTGTAACCCTTGGAGTGTGGAGTGTCAAAGGCACATCTCCTGTCTTCTTTGTTATGTAATGTATTTATGAAGCTATTAGATGAGGTTTATTTGTCACTTTAGTTGACATGCAATCAGTATACTGATGACACGTTTAGAATAAAGAAGAAACAAGTCTATAACATGTAATAAATAAATCTAAGTTTCTGGTTTTTAAGAAAAATGCAAAGTGTTGTATGTTAATAACAACATATTATGTGGAGAACCCAGTACTCAGTTTCCATTGATGGAACTTTTTGTTCCATCCAGGAAATCTACTCCATCACATCAGTAGAATCAAAGATTCCCAGTGTGTTGCTTTCTGTAGTACCATCTTGGATTCTATTTCTGGAGGATTTGAGGACCTCTGGAGCAATTTCTTTTCAAGACAGGAACTATGAGCACAAAATCCTCTTACTGATGTGAACATCTGCCTTTACAACATTGGATCTTGCTCCCAGAAAAAGTCTTGTTTATTTGACTTTCAGCATAATCCAGTTTATGCAAACCAAAATGTTATGATATCTGAATTCAATTGTACTGACTCAAATACAATTGCAGCTGATATATGAGAGATTCCTGCTTATGAAGAATGGAATTTCAAACTGTTTTGTCCTCAAATAAAATAAAAAAAACATTTGTTTTTCAAAATAAGTGTCATCTCATTTTAATGCTCTAATTTATGGTTTCTTTTTCATTTTGAAGTTGAAATACATCTATATTAAAACATGAATAACTAAACAGCTGCTGAAAGAATCATATGGATTATTTGATATAGATAACTAGGAATACTTTATGCCACTTACATACTGTTCATTTCAAAGTGTGTGATTAGTGGTACAGTAAAATAACAAGACTAGTGATAGTCACATCTATATATATAAAACCAAGCGTTCGGTTTGTATGTGCCGTATACAAGAATTCAATTCTGCACTAAACTTCCCCAAATTTCCCACAACCCTTTGTTAGGGTTGCGAGAAAAGCACTGGGGGGGGGGGGGTTCCCAAAATTCTTCTTTCCTTATTTTGGGTAAA